>JAHZMW010004739.1:0-14678 GCA_027743745.1 Alloscopus bannaensis
ACCCCTACTTACATAAAATATGCAGTGTGTGGATGATGCATTTTGCATACCCAATAACTTGGCCAAGATGATACATACTTAGAGTCATAATCAAAGGAATGAGCTAGATAAGCTGGTTGTGTATCTACTGACTTAGTCCGTCTCAGTCAATCTTTTTTAAAGAATAACAGCTCTTTTTATTCTACAATTTTTAATGGACGGTACACAGGGTGCAAGATTTACTCAGTTATTTATGATTCTCTCCCTTTTCCCGTAAGATATTCATTAACATATTATGCATAAATGAACTTGCGATACAACTACTTGGTTAACCGGTAACACTAAAATTGGGATGGTCCAATATATATATAAGCTTTCTTGAGTGCAGCAGTATTTCCGTTTTTGCAGAATGTTTAGCTGCAATTTTTTTGGGGCAAGGTGAAACTGTCACGATCCTAGGCGAATTCAATAGTATAATATATGTACAACACAAGTACCTGATTGCAGGCTCCTTAAAAGGTTTAACACTTATAACTTACCTATTTCCCTAAAAGAGTCATGCATCATTACTTCAATTCCTTCCGCTGCATCCACACTACAATCATGTTAAAAGGCTAAGGTGCGTGTGTTACTTATTTTCTCGACGAAAATGCGTAGAGGTTAGAGAAGAGGACCAAACCAAGCATAATCTTCGCACACACACCTTTGAAACGCCCAAGTGATGAATTACAATCCCCTTGGAACGAAAATGCATGCAATTTCATGTAAACGCGTGTTCTTTCTCGGCAAACGACGACGTACATCCAACTCAAAGATGAGATATAGATGAATAAAAAATTGCTGTTTTTCCCTCATGCTGGTATCACAATATGTGTTGAAAAGTGACATAAATTCTTCGGCATTGTTGGATGAGCCCAATAGGTCCTACATAATACGAACACATGTACATTACATACATTTAAACGTGAGTTCTGTCTAAAACACATTTTTTCAAACTCTTTCCCTTTTTGGGTTATTGTTGAAGCTCAAGAATACAAAACCATGTTGTATTCTCAACCCCATGTGTAACATAATCTGGTGGGACCCAAATCATAATGCAAAAAAACGGGCATCAACTCTCCGACGGGCTGTGTGAGTTGTTTGTGTGACTCTGCACAATACAGCGTGCTGGCGAGAGAGAACTATGACTATAGCTGACCTAGATAAGCTAAGATAATTGAAATCCACCGCAGCATTGATAATGATGACCAACTTAAAATAAATTCTTGGTAATCGTCGTGAGTAGATGAGTTTTCAATTGAGCACTAATTAAAATCACTGGGATAAGAGGTGCTTCACAAAATTCTCGCGGATCTTGCCTTTCTCAGGAAGCATTTTGCAAGAGAACTCAAGTGCTCATTGTTACCTCATTGTGAGTGAATGTCCATTTATGACTTCAAGTGTCTGACGATCATACAAAGCACCAGGAGTAATGGAATGCTGAGATAGATATCCACAGCATAAAAATCAGTTTACACTCTTCAGGAGGAGAGAGCGGGCGGCTAAATAGGATCTTGAAGCGGGTAGCACGCAAAAACAATAGTGCTGGCCCAATCATTGAAATCAACTGAGAACGTCATAAATATCAGTGTTGACAGATGAACGGGCAGAAAATGAGCAATTTGAATGTGAAACTGTGCTCGGACGCGACTAGGGCGTCCTTAGCGCTTCGTTGTGTTCGTGTTTGTGTGTGTGCCAACAACATAATATATTTGAATTTCGCTGAAAGCAATTTTAAACGTCTGTCTAAGGTAGTGCTAATTAGTACCACCCGGAGCGTAGATGCAAAACATGATGCTAGTCAAATGAACAGAAAAGGAACTAATAACAAATGCAAAGCTTAGAGAGAGATGATTTCAATAATCACTCTTGTTTAGCTTCCACAAAGATAAACATCTACAAGCTGAGCTGACAACTGCCAGGTATGGGGATGAGCTCATATTGAACCGAAAATCTAACTACAACTATGTGTGCAAACTCCGTTGGTTGCATTATTGTTGCATTCCCGGCAGAGAAAAATCTTTGTATTCCAGAAAACCACGAGATTCCTCTGACTGGGCAATTTTCATTCAAAGTGCATTGTTGTATGTTGCATATTTACTGACTGAAACCAGTCTTGTTCCTCGCGATATCGTTTTAAGACTATCTGACAAGAAAATTCATGCTACACCATTTTCTGAAGTTGCATCCCTTCCTCTCTTCCTTCTGGCCATGTCATCATTAGACTCGAAACTCATTATTGGATTAGATAAGATGGTGTCTGTCTACCGACCGTAGCGTGAGGACTCAATGGATCGTAAATCATTTTCCTCAAGATCTAAATCCCACGACACGACAGACTACATCATCTCCTTTCAACCAAACCAAAACTGCGAGGCACTAAACCAAATAAGTGGACAGAAGAAAAATTCGTCATTCTCTTAGCTGACTTTTCAATTCAAGTACACTTACGCGCATATCATTTTTTGCATACATGATGCTGAGGTTTCGTGGCACGGCACGCATCACACATGGAACCGCTACACAGATTTTAAAACGTATATGTATCCCTTAAACAACTTTCATAAAATTGAGCATTATTGGTTGAACCAAGAGGAAGATTTCGACGTGGGGTTACTAGACGCCTTGATATACGAGCTAAAGATATAAAACCGAACTTGTGCATTTTTAGTTTTATTCATGCGGTTTTATAGTGGCCATCGTCGTCTCTCTCGCTGTACTATTGCATCGGCAAAAGTTAACTACAGGACCTCATATTATTGATGTAAAGTAGGTATACTTTTTCCTCTTTAGCTACCAATATAACAGGCACAATCTACAGCAGAATTTCACGTCCAACTGACCGTAATACCCTTTTAACGAAATTTCCCATGATAAATCCCTTCATCGCATTGATTTGCAAGAGTTGAATGGAACATTGTTAAATTGGAAATGTTTCCCCATGCATCCCATCAAGACTTTTGCCCTTTGTGTTATTGTGCTGTCTATTTTTCTCGAAGATGACTTTTGTCTTTCACGACCCAACGATCCACTCCATTGAGCACGGCATTTCATGCAAATATCCATTTTCTAAAAGAGTGAAGAGTTTATGTTCTTGATGACGGTTGTGGCACGGTCTCTCTCTCACAAAATCGAATTAGTTCATTGGACACTTATCCTTCATAATATGTGATTATCATTTTTTCTGTATGCCTAACAAATCCTCAAGATGAGAAGGCATCGCACACTGTCACACACATACGAAATAAAGTTTTTGAGGTTTTCATGATATGTTCTTAAAAGGGTCCGTGTGGCTCGTAGCCCACACGTGGGGCTAGTTTCCACCAACCAAGGAGTGTATCTATGCAATAGTACGCATGTAATAAATTGTTGCGCCAGTGTCATCATTGCGGCTGGGAAAATACAATTACATGTTGAGCACAATATCAAGGCTCTTTTCAGGCCGACCTCATCATGAGACGTCACCATTCAGTTACTGGCCCGTAAAATAAGCTGCAAACAGGACACTCGGTTGTCTTTCGAGGTTGAGATTCCTTTGCTACAAAATTCAATTTGACGAACTAGCCAGCAACTCTCACGTGAAGAAAACATTTCTACTCTCGGACAAGCCTTCAACTGAATTGAAGATTCTTTCGGTTTATACGTCTTTCGACAAGTGTGTTATGGCGCAGTTCGTGCTTGTGTTATTATGAAATGGAACGCTACGCACGCAAAGATGCGTAAGGATATATTACGCACAAAAAGATTATGCGGGTGATGTATGCACAGTGCAATAAAGTAATCTTTTCTATACTGGATTCGTAGAGTGTGTGACAGATTTGACAAGTCGAAGCGTATGGAACAATGAAATTTCGTAAAGAATTACTTAAATGAAACAATAAACAATCAAAGCTCACCATCACGTTCACTCTAATATGTCCGTCGTACGGCCACGGAATTCTTTACCACACAATGTATATTTAAATGAAAGTCATCTTTCAAAAAAATTTAAATTTAAGATCAAGCTAAAATGCAGTTTCTCTGGCGTCGTCCTTTACTACATCGTCTGCTTTAACTGTTCAAAGCTGTTATATGGCTGGATGTGATCCATTCATTATCAGCCATACCTGCTTTTCCATCATAATACCTGCCTGGTGTATGAATGTGGACACACATCGTGTTTTGCAATCAAAAAATTTGCATTTCACATTATCATATCATCGACATTATTATTTTGCGCTCAACTCCATGCAAACCGGGAATGGATATGTTTGAGGAACTTGAAATGTAAAAAGAATGTATTTTTAAAGCATTTAACATGAATTTTCAAATCAAGAAGCATGTATTGCATGCATGTAAGTGTCTTGTTTTTTTTTGTAAAAAGAGCGGTTAGCAGTCAACTTGGGTAAATAACGAGTCGACCGGAAAGCAATCGCGCTGCTGATTTCTCTGAAATATTTAAAAACCCAGGTGCGTAACGCATTCTCTTGCGTACGCACTTCAATTCGTAAACACATTAGATTGTACTCCATTGTTTTCAATAGATTAGTAAATTGTAAAAGTTATTGTGAAACAAAAGTCATTTTCTTGCCATTCCCACCATCTTTTTTTCTTTTGTTTTCACAGGCTAGGCCAAATGTACCATGAAGTTGATAACCACAAAGTGCGGCTCATACGTAGCTCATTTTCAGAAAAACGCATTTTTTCTGCCCGATTATGCATTCGACGTGTTGAGTATCTATCTTCCACACCACGATTATCGAGTTTATCATCAGGTTTACCTAGCCGGTCACTCATTTCTCATCCCTTCCGGCACCTTTATGTCCGGTATATTATTCGAATTGACCGTATGCAAACAATAACTCTAGAATCTACATGAAAAACATATCCGAGATGAGGACAGAAAAACCTGTCTTTCGTAAAAGTTTTAATTTTAAAATCAACACTTCACAAGACGAATCCTTGTATTTCAGAGCGGACTCGTGAAATTACAAATGAGTACAAATTATTAAATTAAAATTGTGAGAACCATTGATTTGCTGTAATAGTATTTGTTATCTGAGAGCTCACTTTGAATAATATGTTACCACACACAAGAACATACCGACTTGCTACTTAAAGTCAAGGTTTGCCCTGTAATGAGTTTTGCAAGCTGGTTCCGTCTCTTGGATAGAGTGAAATCGGCATGGCATAATTTCTTGAATAGAGCCAGCGCTTGTGGATTTTGTTTTGAAACATGACCGACCATTGTAGTATGTAGTCATTTAAATCACCAAAAGAGTTGATGCTAACTATATTTTAAAATAATTACAAAAATCAAAAGCTGCTCAACATAATTTGATTTTTTTTATTCTGTGCAGCCAAAATGAATTCAAAGTAGCCGAATGTTGAATCATAAAAATTTATATCACCATCCATATGCATTGTGACGTAAAAAGTGGATTACCTAGTTTCGAATGTGACGATGGCGTGCCAGCAGTGAACTTGACATGCGTAATGAATGACGTTGCATCGACATGTTGACATGTTGTGATTGCGCTTCAGTTCAAAGGTCACTAGAAAGACTATCCGTCCATTGGTTATGGTACTGCATTGTAACTTTTAAATTCATAACTTGATGAAAATTAATTATTTTTTTCTCCATAATCCCGTAAAAATTACTATCCAAATTGCAGATGTCATGCATTTTTGAAACGTATAAAACAGTTTTATGCTTTGTAACAGCAACGCACTCTGTAAGGCCTCATTGACAAAGTCATGTAGAGATCATTTCTATGTGGGTTATACATAACCGTTACACGTGATACTACCGGAAGATATGGTTTTCGTAAATAACATTTAAAAACATTGAAATCATGAGTTAAACTGTTGAACAAATGAAATGTGACGAGTTGTTTACACAGCAAACGGCAAACAGTCTAAAGCGTGTTGATTTTGAACCGCATGCAGCGAACCATGTTTAATCAGTTCAAAGCAATAAATTATCCTCCTCGACTAAATAATAAGTAATACGGTGATTCTACTTCTGACATTAAGTCGTACAAGTGGAGTGCGTGCTAGTCCCGTTTTGTTTTGACATTTCTGCAAAAACAGATATACATACAACTGTGACATACAGCTTCCACTGTCAACACAATGACAGAAGGAACAATGAATGTTGCACTCTGACATAATATATCTGCTGGTTGTGACATTTTGGTGAAAGCACACACAATGACCTACAGGGGGTCACTGTGATACGCAATAGTGAATAAAACTCAAACTGAAGAAACCAGTTTTTGGTTTCAACAGTTCGCAAATTAAACGAGGAAAGCACTGGATTTCGAAGGGGATATGTCTAGGCTATTTAGTTGTGTAATGTTGATTTTATACCCTCTGAGTGTTGAAGAATTGCTGAGAAATCGACAATCTTTTTGACAAAATTAAAATAACAACTATTACACCTATAGTTCAAGAAATTCTTAACCGAGAAGTACAGGCATAAAATACTCTTGTACAAATTAGTACTGTAGCACTATAACTAATTGATCCTGGGAGATCTTTTTTTCCGGGGATAAACCTTTAAATATACTAAGCATTTAAGGAGTTTAAACTTTCTACAATCCCTTGCTTCCCAAATAAAGTGAAGTTTACTACCGAGATTTTGGATTACACGAGTTAAATAAAATTTATGCAGAATTTAGGACTATTTTTTAAATGAGCGTTTAAAAAAAATTTACCTAGTATATTCGCCATTATGCTACGTGATATAAAATGGGATAAAGATGGATACGGTAGAGCGATTATGTAGGAGTACGATGTAAATCGAGATAATGGATCACATTAGGATTAGAATTTATTCAAAACTGTCGTTTATTGCACATGGTACAGTGCTGTCGTTCGATTCACATAATGAACATTACTAAAAATGTCCGAGGGCAAGTGTCGCATGGCAAAGGTCATGCGAATGCATTCCTTTATTGCGGAAAACAGTCACACACAATAAAGTTGAGATTATGAGCTCGACAAAAAAATGCTTCTTATGAGTTCTTCATTCTGATGATATCAATCTCTGCAAGCTTTTTTTCTCGTAAACTCATATGCTTATATAAACCGTTAGCGTCACTTGAATGAAATGTATTTCTATTTAGTTATGTGCGCAACAACAAATCTTTGAGGCAAACATAAGCGAGAAAAAATCATGAAAACTTCCCTGCGTAACCAGTAAGCTTTAACGCAAATAAGCTTTAACGCAAATATAGGAATGCGTACAGTGAAGTATGTGACAGTTTCGCTTGCGTAGAAGAATCTTGCGTGTTGGCAACTGTAAGTGAAGATTAGCTAATGAGAAAAAGTTTGCTGAACATGGGTACGCTCTGTGTAAGCCAAAAAGCCACCACAAAACTCATTCAGTTTTCGAAGCAGATCCGTCACTCACTTACCACCATCCGTCAACAAAGATCGCCGAGCGTTCACCCCTTTTCTCATTTCACCTTCACCCTCTTCTCTGTAGGAAAATGATGAAAAAAGACCGACGAGTATCTATTAGATTACATAAATTGGGGCCTTCATTGCTCTGGACGGACTTGCGCAGAAGACATACTGAGACCAATGTGTGGTCCAACATAAATAACATAAACTGTTTTAGCAAAGTGGTCCCACTTATCCTGCTTACTTCATTTGTTGCAAAATGATTTTTGTTGAGCGTAATTGTATCAGAATGCTCAGGTACGTGCAAGTATAAACACTGCAGTTTGCTCGCACATATACTGAAGGTATAATGTAGAGATGAACCTGTTACAGAAATGGACGTTATGCATCTAAATGGATAGCTCTACTTTTTTTGTTGAGGACTAAAAAGTAATGAAAATCCTAATTACCCCCCAGCAAACCGTTAACATTCTCTTGTGAATCAAACTTGTGCACAAAAATCAGATGTACAATGTATGTGCATATGCCTACCAACATGACAAGTGTCATTTATGCTTGTCTCTGGGAAAAACCAAATTGGATTTTAAAACAAAAGGACGGAATAAACCAGTGCAGCATTGTGCATAGTTGAGCTTTTGGCAAAGATGATGAACAAAAGGATTCTCTCACGCCATGCAGACCCAATTAGAACAGAAAGTGCATGTCTAGCAAATAGCAGAGAGCTGTGAAAATGAAGTTGAGTTTAATACGTGTGTTGGCTCATTGAAGAGTCCCGGATACAGGGTCCGACCATGCTGAATTTCAGGCTTACTTCAATTCCTACTTATTGTCAGGGTATAAGGAGGTCAATCAGAACGATTTTCAGGAGAAGAAAAATTTTTATCTTGAATATTCATTTCATCCCATTGTTTGTCAGGAAAGTATTATTAGAGATTAACCTTACGGTGTGGGTCTGTCCGTCTGTCTGACTCTTCTGATTGCTGACGATTTTCCCGGAAAGTACTAGAAGATGCTAAGTTTAATGGAAACCATGCTTTGACTTGAGAATTTGTGTAACTTTGAATACGAGCTTAATTGACAAGTCGGTCATAGAACCGCAAAAGGTTTATCGATTAAAGAGACTAAATGTTTTGTGTAATTCAACTTGGACTTGGAACAAATAATGGATTCTGAGACTCTGTTTTGGTCGGACAGATTGAGTATCATTCATTTTAAAAAGAGTAATATACTTGTAAGTGTCGGTTTTAACAACATCAAAATTTTAAAAGGTCCTTCAGGTACATGTACAAAGCGTTTATAAACGGTTTATTAATAGCGGGTTTCAATCATTCGAATAATTTTTTTTGTATAAATTGCATGTGTAAATTTGCAAGCTGCATTTTCCACCAAGTTTTACAAGATCAAAGTATACGATGAATGATATACAAAAATAAATGCTTGCCCCTTTCACCTTTTCATATTTTAGAAAACGAAAAAATTCACGCATTCGGAATCCTTAGCTTAATGCATACTCAGAAATCATTGACCTGTAGCATTATTTAATCTAGGCAAAATATCAGCAGAACACAGCAGATGAAGTGTAAATTTAAAAAAGAGTCATGTATGAAGAGCAATGAATCATAAACTCAATAGCCTCTGTGCATATAGTTGGCAGAAGGTAAAATTACACGGAAATAGGATGCAAAAATGGGATGCGCCGTATAATAAGGTAACGAACGATAATAAATGCTCTAGGCTACACTTCGGAGCACACTGGTTTTTAGTTATTCGTAAAACTTTTCGTACACCTGATGCAAACTTATGTGACGGGAAGAAAAAAACTGCAAGTTGTAACAATGACCTGGTCAGTGATGCTTAGTGTGGCTAATTACAGAGAATCCTGTCTCCTGAGAAAACCCTTTCCTCGGGTGTCGTGAGATGATTGTAAGCCAAGAGAATTTTAACTAGAATTCTATCTAAGATTCAAATGTCGTATCATAATTTATATCGCCGAATAAACTGAAGGTGTGTTAAAAATTAATTCCAGTAATCAGGTCCGGAATCCTCTTCAGTTTGATGTGTTTTAGCTCTGAGATTGAGGGCACATTATTAAAAAAAAAAGTTCCTTGAAATAATTTTATGCTCATATTATTACTGGTTAGAGCTCGTTCTTAGAAAGTTTTGCATAACCATCTCCGATGAAGCGGTTTGCGGTGCAATAAAGGGCTCATACATTCACAAATGCCTTACCATATCTAAAGTTCAAGCATAATGTATTCTCACGCGTTTAAAGCAATGTTTTAACTTTGCATGAAACCCTCAAAGTGGAAGCCATACCTGTTTCTTTGCATACAGAATTTTCAGTTTTAGTTCAAAGCAAAAGCCTTCGCTTGTTTGATTTTCATTATCACACTTGCAGAGTTGCAATAATTAAGTTCTACGTAACGGTGAGTTAGTCATCTTCATTCACCATTGTAATTTTTATACTGCGAAAGCAGAACTATAACAGAACTTGGAAAAGTTTTTCAAGCATCGTAGTAAATATATAATGCATACATTGGTTGAGAGTGTAAACTACCTAAAATGTTTTATTAGTTGGAAAAATCGGAGAAACAATAGCAAGTGTTTCTGAAACGGTCGCGTCAAATTTGGAGTCATTATTGCGATTGCATCTGACATGTTCTGCTTAATGGATTCGGTTTTCAGGTCAGTGTTGTCACATTCGCAGACACTAATAAATTGCTTCTACATTTTGTCAGGAAAACGCTAAAAGCCATTTCAATACTTTGCTGCACTCCTCTTCTCCCTGTAGGTCATGTTCACGTCACAAAACACTGCACCTAAAGCGTTTTAATTTTTACATCCGCACTGAAAATCTGAAATTATAAGCCTTTAAACACTTACGCTGAAGGAAATACAAGCAATTCACAGTCCTTTAAGGTTAAAATGCTTTTAGTACTGTCAGGTTTACAAATGAAGTCATCTAAACGTATGCACCAGAGTCGCCATTAAATGTGTGCAGGCACTTAAAAGCAACGCAACACACCTATTTGGTCGTTCATTATCTCAGTCCTGCGGGTAATTTCAATTTGAGGATAAGATGCTGGCAACTCGTACAAATGTATTGCCTTCGGTGGAAGATTTTGACGTGACGTGCACCTATGAAATACCTAACCATACGTATTGCTTTTGTGATCGTTGTTTTGAACGCAATACTAGATAGTCGGATGTTGGTATTTTTCTGAAGAAACCGAGTTTTGAATAAAATGAAATACAATATAAAACAGAATACCTAGATCTGCTAATGCAATCATATTACTAATGTGATCAGGATATTTCAAATTCCTCTGTAACGCATACACTTTACAGTGAGATTACAAAGATAACAGTACATCATCGTGTCACATGTCGGATTCTCGCAGTTGAGGTAAATATTTACTACAAGAACAGTATGTATGTGTAGGTGCCGGTTCTCTGTGTGTGGCATCCACCACTATAATGTTCTTTCCGTAATCATAGGTCAAGATTCAGGATCTAGCAGCTCAAACTACACAGGATGGAGAAATAGTTGAAACACCTTTGGTGCAGTGACAACTTTTTCACCCAATCCTCCACACGAATGATAAATGAGCTTCGGGTCGCTGTGATCATATAAGTAGAAATGCGATTATCTCCCACTGGGAAAGCTAAAAATCTTTTGTTTTTGAGACCCCAAGAGTCCATCCTCACAAAGGTTTAACAACGTAAGTCAGACCTTTGATGTTCAAATTTCCCCATCTTCTCATTATAAATTGCAGTTTTTATTATGAGCAGTCAAAGTTTTATAGTTCAAGTGCGTATTTCCTGACAATTAAAATGGTAAAACTACGAGCCTCTCAATAAAGCGGCACCATTCCTACAGAGAACTAATATGATTAACGGATTCAACACAGTCAAGGTCCACATAATATTGGTCAGAGTACATCCGTGAGTAAATGTAACATGCTCACAAGATTCAACACCTTTGAACGAGTCTACTCAAAAGGGTTCTTTAAAAATTACGTCTTTCAATTAAAACGTACAGGTTTCGTTCACTCGGTCATGTATTATATGTCTATGTAGCTGTACTGTGTCTTTTGTACCCACCAGAGCTGTGGCTTCACAAGAGGGTAATTGGGCAGCAAATAGATGTAAGAACTTCAGGAAGATCGGGATCACTCACTTTCATCGAATTGAAATATAGCGCAAGGCTGTTTAAAATGCATGACAAATAAACGTCGGACTTTCATTGAGAGCCTTCAATTCGCGTAATAAGCAGAGGAGCTCACCTCTCCCGGTCCTCCTGCTGCATGAAAACAGTTGTACTGCTCTAGTCTTCCCCGTCTGCATTTGCGAAACACTCGAGATTCAGTGTTGAGGGCGCATCCTCCTTCAAAAATTTTTATGCGAGTGAATACTTGAATGATTTGAAACGAGTCGTCAGATAACATTACAACTACAACCGATTAACTATCTCTTGCAGAATACCTGTCCTAACCCCATAAATATAATTTTTCTGTACTGAAAGCCCTGCAGCGGTATAAAATGGAAGAAGAAAAATAGGTTCAGTGAAAAAGTCGAGGACCAGTGCTCGATCTTGAACGATTTGAATGTGACATAAGAAGATAGATATACTATACGTATTTCTGCGCACGAATAATGCAGAAAATAATATACAGTTTTTCGTTTCCTTTACGAAAACAGACCACCGCACTGCATTGAGAAGCATTTTAGTTACAAACTGTTTATGAAGTTTGCCTTGCCAAGGCTTGAGAGGAACCGTAAAAGGAGAATTTTGTCATGACTGAAGACTTCAAAAAATTACCCAAAACAATTTCAGTTTCAGAAGGAAGCTTTTTACAGAGCACTCATGTAATTAGGTGGACATAACGCACGTATTAAACGTGGGCGGGGGTTCCAGACGCCTATTGTTGAGTGATGCGAAGGTACTCCTTACAGAACGAGAAAAGGGACTGTTCTCTACGGTCAGTTGACTTTTGTCCACTGCACTAAGCAGGTGCCGCAAGCACATAAATAAAAATAACAACTATGTGCATAACTCAGATATGCATGTAGGTTCGTGTTACATGTAGATGTGGAAAAGAAACAGTTCATGTCAAAGGAAGGAGAAACGTTATGACATTATGAAATCATAGCATATTTTTCCGCTGAGTGAGCCGAACAGGATGATCTTCCTCATTACTCATACCTGCACTAGAGAACAGAACGGATTGTCCATCGTGTAAATCAAACTCGGCACAATGCGGGTGCTCAATCATCAACTCAAGCTTATTATAAAGAAAGACTACGAGCAGACAAGATCATACCTCCTCTGGTATCTCGCAGATGAGTTATTTATCACTGTCAAGTGACCATAGTATATACGTGTATAATGCATACTTTTTAGGGTTATATCCACAAGTTTAAAATTGAGCCAAGAAGATGTTCCGGAAATGTATGTGTACATCCTGAATCCTGCTTTTGTAAAGTAATACAGTCTGATCTCCGTAAGAAGATAAAAAGCAAGCTAGCGTGAGTGAGTGGTGACGTTACCTACTTGTAAATTTTTAGCGTTATTCCCCTCAATTCGGAAAGTGGACACGCTCGACTCTTGGACCAATGCTCAATTCGTAGGTACAAACAAAATGATTTGCAGTGAGTTTTGGCAACAACAGCGTACATACATGTACATGTTTGTTATCGAAATGTTCAAGAAACAAATATATGCATTTTACGAAAGCAATAGCATTGATTTATTTACCTTCATTGGCATCTTCTCAAAGGGCGTGAATGTACTATTATACAGAGATTGCTGATAAGGTGTGCATGATGTGGGTATTCGAATTATTACGATATCTGCTTACGTCGAAGTGACACGTGCAAGCGTCAGTTGGGTTAAACCCAGTCTCGACGGTATGCAATTACACCTTCACTCCCGACTAAAAACAATTAATTCATACTGCCTCCTTGTATCACATACCATCATTCCGAGAGACTGGTCAGGTAAGGCAAAGCAAATTGTGCGGTATGCATTGCCGTGCGTAACGAGTCACGTAGTGTTTTAGTTTAATCTGCACCTGGTAAACTTGGTTTCTTGGAAGGATCAATTCACTTTTTGCCCCAAAGCAAATAACAAAAAATCGTGTTGAAACGTTTTGGTCTGGAGGTTAAGTCACGATTCCAAGAGTCTCAGAACAATAAATTATTTTCAAATAAGCCAATCCAGCGCTTTATCACTAGTCATGGGTCAATCAACATGCGGCTAATCGTGCAACTTGCGTGTATTCTCCTTAAAATGCCCTTTGGGTTAAAAATTGAGTCATTAGTATTGGCCATAAGCGTTTATCGAGATGCGATATACATGCTCAACGGATAGATTTACACATATTTGTAACTTTACGAATATGCACCCGTGGGTATTGCACTTACAGAAGTTTGAATTATGACCCCGGAAGCTGGGTTACTTTCATTGTTCNACTTTACGAATATGCACCCGTGGGTATTGCACTTACAGAAGTTTGAATTATGACCCCGGAAGCTGGGTTACTTTCATTGTTCAAGCCGAACTTCTCGTTTTATTTGCTGATTGGTGTTTCCTGAATTATGCATGCCTTGCAACGTAATAAAAAAACGCACGATTTGACGCTTTCGAAAATATCCAGCAGCTTTTACAATTTAGTAATGACTGGTTCTAATCGAATCAAAGACATGTTGTAGAATTGTTGGCATGTACACTACATTTGGTGAATATCATAGTTTGCGTGCACAGAAACTTTGGATCCTCTCGTATCAAGATGTATTTGAAAAAAAAAACAAGTACCTAGTCAGTCAATTATCCAATCTATAATCTACGGGTATCCGAGCGTCACTTGCTGTGCTAGTAAACTCGTCAGATCAAACGTCACAAATTGTCTTTGCAAAATACTTCTGCTCAATTGAATCATGTCTTGCTCGACAGGCAAAGCGATCAAACTGATATACTAATCTTAATGAGTAGTAATTCAGCATCTAGGCAAATGGTGATCACCAAAGACTTTGCAACGTTCAAAATATTCTGGGAGTCACGGAAGGCATTAGTATCGGAGCACACAAATTGTGTAATAATGTAAATCTTTCTCCGAATGGGCTGGCAAAATATAGGTTAGCAGATACGTTTGACCAATTTCATGCAAATTTCGATCAAATTAACGTAAAATATTATAGGGTGGTGATTTTGTATAGCGGAGCATAGCTGCGAAGTTCAGGAGGAAATGAAAAGTTTAGCAGTAGATGCT
>JAHZMW010004740.1:0-12396 GCA_027743745.1 Alloscopus bannaensis
CATTGTAACTGATTAACATCCTCCTCGAAAAATTCGTTGGCGTACAGGGTCGAATAGTCGTACGAAGCTGTTATGTTCGGTTTATTGTCACGCTCCAAGATTGCTGTACCTTGTATCCTCTGCAAATACGTGATTGAAATATATACCGAAACGCTAGGTTTGTTATCAATTGCTACTTCCGGAATTATTTTCAGGACGGTAATATTGCAAATCATTCTCAATTCAAATATAGGGATGAACGTACCAGACGGTTCTTGTTGGTTCCGTTTTTTTCCGGATGGAAACCGTTTCCGACTTTCGTTAAGGCAGCATCCATTTTCAGTTAAATATAAGGACTCTGCACACTGTTGAGTTTGTACCATAAAATGTTCTTTCTTCACGGACTGCATACACCTTCAATCGGTTATACGTTGCGCTGCGTAGAATTATTACTGCCTGTCTTTGATTTCCGTAGGGCACATAAACACTTCTTGGTAGCTTAATGTTAGGTTAGGTACTTCACTTTTATTTCGTACTGATCCAGAATTAAAGAACTGTTGGAAGCTTGGCTTTGTGCTAAGGACAAGTGGAATATTTCCGTATATACTGCGTTTCTGAAACTCCGACAATACGGCGAACTTAAAGGAAATTTTCGTTGGATAAATTGGTAAATGTAGGAAAGTGATGATGTGCGTTGGTAGGCAGAAATTTTCAGATTTAAAGGGAAATTGTATAATTATTATTGTATGCAGAGTAGGGTATATTGTAAATAAGTGACCCAGTCAATGAATATATAGACAACCTGTCTGTGTGCATTAAAAATACGAAATCAGGAAAACGTTCGGAGCTTGTTTTAATATTGTATTCTACAAGTGACACTTTTATCTATCTATTATCTCCCGTCCTTATCTGCATAGAAAAGACTATGAGGGAAGTGAGGCATCAATGTGAAGGTGAGCAGTTGCCCAATAAAGCTAAACATGCCTACGTAAAGCTACGTAAAGGGCATGCAGTGTATGTAAGAGTGAAACCCTGGAATTCTCTACTCTGCTTATATGTAAAATCAACATACACCGGTGTGTGTCAAAGAGATTTGGATACGCTTTATCTAAGAATTTGTAACGGGAGAGATAACAAAAGTTGATACATTGATATTTGCAATACGATCTTTTTACCTGTGAGTGAAAGTTGGGCTAGTTCAGTGGTTAGGCGCCTGCCAAACTTCTAAAGGCAAGGAGCATGAAAAACATACAATGAGACAATATTAATATTAATGCAAGTTTAAAATATGTAAATGTATTTCGGTAATGTTTGCAGGTAGATACTGTGTATATTGCAAATATGGGGAGGCCTTCCATTATGTAAACTACAGAAAGTGAAAAATTCTTTGTTTACAAGACGCTTCACACACTTTGAAATTATTCATATTGCGCTTGCAATTCTTTTCAAAGTTCTCAGTCATAAAGCACTGGCCCCTTGTGCTGCCGCTGCCATTACACAGTATGCACATATTGGGTGAGTACTTGAGGAATTCATTTAACAAAAAAACGTACCTGTCAAAGAGACAATAGTGGGGAACTTTAAGTAAATACAATTCTCTCCAATAACCTATGTAATCAATTACCGAGTCCTACCTACGGACACCCATCATGATGCATATTACGCAACCTGTCGATTACGCCATAACTTGTTCATTGAAATGTGTATTATTTCAAGGCTGAATTTACTCAAACTTCTACGCACTGTCAGTACTAATACGCAATATACTTAACAGTGTGGCAAATTACTACTTCCGGTACGATGGCCAAGTACCCGCATCCGCGATATATCGCCAGCCGCCATGAAAACTTGTAGCTAACAATAAGTATACAGCTATTCACAGTTTTTATTTATGAATGACTTGTGATGAAAAATATGAAAGCTGCAGTTTAAAAGCTAAAAAAGCTCATTATCCGTTATCTAATAAACTATCTTATTTTGTGCGAAACGGAGGAATGGAGAATACCAGTTTGAATGCTTTTACGTTATATGCATCACATATCATGCTTATTTTCCAAAAATCAGAAAGAGCTACAATTGTATACCAACACACCTCATGGCACTTACAGAAGATCTTGGAAAACACTAACCAGAAAAGGTTTTAGAATTTGGTCATGCACTGCACGACTACTGTGGACTTTGAAACTGTGGGAATCTTTCTGGTGGAGTGAACTGTACTCGTTTACTTATTTGACTCACTCGGCACTTTCCCTAACGAAGATATACTGCTGGATGGCCGGATCATACTAAGTTGCAGATGTATCAATTCATACTGTTCTCTCTGTACAGTGTGCACTTTTTGCTGTGGAACCGGCTCTACTCAGGGAATACCAGAGTTAGAGTATGCAGAAGCTGCATATTTCCTAAATCAACATTCACATCCAGTTTCATAATGCACGTTCCATGCACACTTTCCACATGAAGCTGACGTCAAGTAGCTAGTAGTAGGGAATAAGTAACAACCTCGTTCAATCCAAGTCTTCGACATGATGGGATTCTCGTCACTGTTCTGCTCTGGAAGCGTATTCGCACATCTAAAGGCTGCACTCCACTTACCTATGTACGACCTTCATAAAACATTTTATCGTAACCTTTATTACTACACCGGGTATAAACGATATAAGGAAGGATGTTGGATTAGGAACTTGTGTACTTGACTTTTGATTTCAATCACTGAACGTACTAATAAAAAGCACTCACGTCACCACGACACATTGAGTTGCACTACACGTATATAGTATATAGTATATACTACGACTGGAAGCTCGCCATTTGGAGAATTTAGTTAACTAGAATTCTATCGGAATTGCTAATCTGCCTCACCACCCCGATTGAATATTGATGACTTAGCTAATTCATCTTCTTTTCGTGTACATTCTATCTTCTGCTGCCACCTTGCTTTCGCTACCAAATTCCACTTTGTACTCACTTTCGTGTATGTAAATCGCAAAACAATTTTTCGCATGAACTTATGCAGAGAGGATGTTGATGATCGATCGTTGCATTCAAAGTGTATTTTTGCCAGTTTGTTGAGGCAGCCAACCCCTTTTAGTTGGACCACAAAAGATCCATCGACGGATGGTATCTTTGACCAAATTGTTTCCCCTATTTTATTAGCTTATTATGAAGCCTGTCTTACATGCTTATATAAGGGCATAGATTATTAAGCATGCTGCATACAACATGCATCTTTGCAACGCTCTGCTCCATTCGAGCTCTATGTGCTTATTCATAACATCATAAGAACTACGGCACGATTACATACACAATGTCCTCCATGAAAACATTTTCCTCTCACCAAAAGCCATACACCCACTCACTTAACACACATTCTCTAATCACCAAAACACCAGCACGTGAAGTTGTTTTCGTGGGCTTGTACTTATGTAATATTACTCATAATATCCTACATTCGCTCTGCATCACTGTGTTGAATCATCATTTGCCTCACCTCCATAAGCCATTTGTTTGTCAACCAAAACACCAGCACGTGAAGTTGTTTTCGTGGGCTTGTACTTATGTAATATTACTCATAATATCCTACATTCGCTCTGCATCACTGTGTTGAATCATCATTTGCCTCACCTCCGTAAGCCATTTGTTTGTCAAGATGTAAATGAGAGACGAGAAGCACGCAGAACTGCGATTCCTGTGAGCTTTGTGCAGTTCCTTTATGTGCTTAAGTGGATTGAGGTGGATGTGATGTGACTTACGTTCCTTGGAGCATGCTAGATTATCAATATCTTTACCTTAACAAACAGTCATTTTAACATGTATGCATTTTCCACTTTTAAAAATGTAAATCAACCTCAAGGAGCCAGAGCCTAGCCTGTGTTTGCTCGGTCGTGATACAGTACTCAGCAGGACATTTGACATGCAGATACATGTAATGTTCTATTATTTTTCCTCAGGGCACCTGAATAACGCTTAAAAGGGAAAAACCTAAAAACCCTCTTCTTGCAACACTTACGTTTTCAAAGTGTATCTTTGGTTAGTATTTCATAATATGCTTTCGTTCGGGCAGAACCTCAGCTTCTTCAAAACGAATACTGCACAAAAAGGTTTTTAATCTGGAGTGGCGTGAACTTGGTTTGTACAGTTTGAATTGAAGAGAGATGAAGCACGGCAATTATAATACGACCATGTGTGTATGGTAAAAAACCTATGGTATGTTTGATGCATGAGATGAACTGTTCTGTTCATTGTTCATGGATTTCTTTTGCGCATCATGCCATCGGTGCGTAATGCTATATTACATTGAATGAGAAAAGAAATGCAAGCAGGTGCATGAGATGAACTGTTCTGTTCATTGTTCATGGATTTCTTTTGCGCATCATGCCATCGGTGCGTAATGCTATATTACATTGAATGAGAAAAGAAATGCAAGCTCAGGATTGTAACCTCATGCCCCATTTTCAAAGCTTTAAAAATGTAATATATCATAAAGCATTGTCAATGTGTCAGAGAACTGCTTTAAATATTCTACGATAAATATATCTATTACGTAATTAGAAAGAGGCTTACGTTATCACTTGTAATAAGTGAGTTTTTAAAAAGGAGGTTCATTGGTGTACTGAGTTCCTTTGCTCTCGTGGATTTCATTATGTACTAAACCTGTACTAAATATCCCGAAGACTTCCCTTATTTCCAGCACCGCCTTTGAGAAAAACAGAGCTGAGGAGCAATGCATAGGCTGAAATAGGCTCTCCAGGAAGAAGAATAAAAAAGTGAGACCCAACGGCGTTAATCACTCTGTTCCTTGCTACAGTGCAAGGATCTTAAAGTTTCGCTATATTCTACCAAACCAGCCATTTTACATTGGTGAAGGTACGAAGCTAAAACCTGTAAATGGTTATAATCGGTTGGTTGGAATCACTTTCCCCCATTACACATTTATTACACATTTACATCGTCATTATTAACAATTCAAGTACTACGCATTAAATATCAACTCCATCCCTGAAAATATATACTGAATAAAGTACAAAAATATTATCTACAGAATACAGGTGTAGGTTCACGTCGAATTCAATCTAGTTGGGCAAACCAAACATTGCGTCCGTGTAAAGAACATTATGAAATGTCACACCCCCACCACCATTTCCAGACTGATTACCTTGGGGCTGAGAATGATGATGATGATGATGATGACCGTGGTGATGACTATGGGAGTGAGGATGATTTGTGGATGTATTATTCCCGGTATTCCCTTTAGAAATGGAATGATGAGGTGGGGGATGGTTATTGGGTAGGTGAGTTGGCGTATGTGCTGAGGGCTGATTTGGCTTGTTTGTCAAGTTGATTTCTCCGTGAAAAGTATCAGATCTAGAGCTAAGGTCAATTAGTTCTCTTAGGAATGATGATGCCGAGTGATCTTGTCCAAAGGATGACCTTAGAGACAGGTCGACCAAGTTACCCTCCGAGCAAATTTCATGAGACTGATCGTCCGGCCTCGCGATGAGATCTGAAAGTGTGAAGTTATTTGTTCAATTCACTCAATTGATTAGACTATGTACAGATACAAGTGCTCACAAGTCATTTCAAGTAAATATTATAATAATATATTATGGTTGTATCCTATGGGTTGGGTAACCCAACCCATAGGATACAACCATAACCCAACTTGGGTTACCTATGGGTTGACGAAAGGCTCCAGTGAAATCATTTAAGGAAAGTTCTCGTTCCACTAGTTCAACGGTTTTGTGGTAGGGAACGGTTATGACACCGGCTGGGTTATTCGTTGAAACATTTCCATAATGATTTTGACTGACTGGTACTCGTCCCGTTAATATTCATTGACAAGCTGCTCACATTTGGGGTAGGATTCCCACCAACGGTTACACTGACGACTCGAGAACTGAGGTCCATTAGTGGTTGGGGAAAATCATGCCGAACACACAGTTCCAATGGATCGCGCTGAAATACTTTTGTCAGCTCCATTGGCATCTCTTGGAAACTATTTGAGTCCAGTTTATAACTCAGTTCCATCGGTTCACTTTGCTGAGAGGAAGGAACAAAATGCGGAACGGTTACTGTGCTGCTGCTGGACGATGCCGAATTGATTCCATGACCTGATGAAAGGCTGTTCGAAAGTCCATGAGCTGCTGCTATGTGATTGTGACTGCTGGTGTTGTGCACTGTATGCACACTTAGGTTTCCATTTGATGATGACATGCTTTGGTGGTTTGTGTGCAACGGATGCGAAGGTCCTGAGAGATGTGCGGCTGATATGGGAGCCTGTGTAGAGGTGATGCTATTCGAGTGCGAATGACTGGCCAGAGACTCTTGCGGATGGGCTGGAATAGATGCGCCACATTCCAACAAATCCAAGCTGTTAATTGTTGTTAAACTTGTCGCATGATGATACGGCTTGTTAGAACCATGAAGAACGACAGGTTGCCAAACACTCTGAGTTTGCGTATGACTTTGCTGAAAATGATTCGCCTGTTGAGGTTGTGACATTGTCTGAGAATGGTTTTGAGAATGAGCAGCGTGAGAGTGGGCTGTGTGTGGGTGATGGGTTGAAGTCTGTGACAAGGAACTCACAGAGGACTGATTATGAGCGGCACTCGGATGAGTTTGAGTTTCGCTTGTAGAGACGCCAACGCTGGAAGTCTGCGTACTGTGAGATGTGTGCCCATGACTTGAGTTATTAAAGAGAGGTGGAATAGCCGGCGCCACGGAACTGAAGGAGTTTCCACCTTGCTGAATGCAAGCTGTGAACGACGAGCTGCTGTTGAGCTGTGAAATAGGCTTCGTTTGAACGGGTAGTGCAGAGCTTTCTGCGTTTGACAAACTGGCAACAATGCTCTGCGGAGGCAATGTGGTAATAACATGATGATTTTGCTGCTGAGATTCGCAAGTCAACGATATTGCCTGCAAGTGTTGAATTTGTTCTTGAGACTTTACCGGAGATGTATGGTTGGTCATATCTTTTCCAATTACGCAGGTAGCCCCGGCTGCAGACTGAGATTCCTTCCTTCTGCTTGTTGGTAAATTATCGTTTTCATCGCCTATTTTAGATGCCGGACTCTCCTTGTCTTGAATCATTTTTGGTTGTGGGACCATGCTGCCCTTTGGGCCCAAAATTTCAAAGTGACGTTTCTTGAAATGTTTAGCGTAATTACTGTAGCACGAAAAAACTTTAGTGCAGCCTTCCACAGGACATCCAAACGGTCTCCGACCAGAGTGTGAATTCAAGTGCTCTTCCATTTTTAATCTCGTGAAAAATGACTTCGGACATTGCGAACAGGGAAAGTTCTTGCTTCCACTGTGAAGTTTCATGTGAGTCTTCAGGCTAACTATGCTGAGAAAGTTTTTCTCGCACAGGGGACACTTGATGTCTCGCAATGGTTTTTCGTGAACCCTTTTATGCCAGCCCAACTGCCGTATTGTTTTAAAACATTTCTTACATTCGGGACATTCAAACTCCTTGCCCAAATTTGTGTGGTGGATTTTTATGTGATGTTCCAAAGTATACTGCATAAACACATAAAAGCCAGAATTAAATTAACGTTATATATAATACTATGCATATAGATTCGACATGTAAAGATTGTGATGTTAACCTTTTGTGTGTATGTCACACCGCAGTACTCGCAGGTAAACCTACGACCTTTGTGGGTTGAAATATGAGTGTCATAGCCATGCCGAGTTTTTAAAATTTTATCACAGTAGCCGCATTTCCAGTATCCGTCGTCAGGTCCCTCATCCACAAACGCCAAATCTTTTGCTGACTCGACGACCACTTCGTCAGCGACTGGCATTCTGCTGGCTTCAGTTTTCTTGGTTTTCTGCTGCAAATGTTCCATGGCATGGTCCTCCGAGTTTAATTCGGATGATGACGAACCACAAGTACCGGCAGTAGGACTTGGAGTTGTTATACGGGTTTCTTTTGACAAAGATCCCTGTGTAGATAAACTCATGTTGGAAACTTCTTTCTCCGAAGTAATAGTCTCAGGTTTGGAGATGGAAGTGCTTCCCGATTGTAAATGTTTCTTATTTATATGAGCCGCCAATGCTATATTATACCCAAATTGTTTCCCACAAAAGCGACATACAAAGGGTTTAGTTCCACGCTGGATTGTGTTTCGAAGAAACATGAACATCCAACTGATCCTTCGTAGGGTATGCTTTGCTGCAATCCACGCATTTAAATGTACCAGCCATCCTATGTCTGTAGATATGCTGACGAATAGCTTCGTAACTGGAACTTGTCCGCGGACAAGTGGAACAACCAAAAATGGGATCCTTTTCCAAGTTAACGTCATGATTCTCCTTGTGATGTGCTGTCAGAGAATCCTTATTAACTTTGAAGGTACACAGACCACAAATGAGATGCGCTTCTGCATGCCAGCTTTCTCCTTCGACTTCACTTTCACTGACGACTAGATGGCTGTCTGATGTTGTAGCAGATTCGTTACACTGCCCAGTGTTCATACTAGGAGCAGCTGGCAGATTAACTTCACAAGAAACAGTATTTCCTGATGTTGACGCTGAACATTTTGGTTGTGTCTCATGTTCAGTCGTATCTTCTCGAGCATTTGTTTCAGCGGTCGATGAGTATGACAGAACGGCCTTAGAACTCTCCCCAAATTCATCTTCTGATGAAACGACCGACCCCAGCAGTTCATCGCATTCAGCAGGAGAAACGGGTGAGTCAACAACATCATTGTCCGGACTGACTAGGGCTAAAGCAGGAGTGAGATTATGACTACTGGTTTGCGGAACAGGACCTGAAGAGTGCAACTTTGGACGCTTGGGACTCCGCGAGAAATGTTGACTCCGTCGATTAATTAAATTTTGCTCCTGTGATTTTTCAATTGATTTTGCAATAGACGACAATTTCTCCTGCGCAGTCTATCACTGAATCTTTGAACTGTGCGTAAGACTCCAAACTGTTACAGCAATTTGTACAGACTTTCTTCGGTAAAGAATCTTCCTCCAGAACCTATACCAAAATATTTATAACGTTATCATCCAATTCAGTGTTCAATTAACTCCATTCTACCAATCTCTACTCCCTATATAATTATGGCCACCTACAAGGTAGATACAGAGAAAAATATTCCCACTAACCAGAATCGCTACAGTTTTCCGTATCTTCTCCGGAAGCTGGAGGCGTCTCCCTTCCTCTCCAAATATAAAAACACCCTGCTTCACCTCTAATGCGCACATTCGACAGTATTTCCACACAATGTTGCATGGTGAGTAGGAGCTAGGTCCTGCTGTGGAAGACTCAAGAACTGGACTTACTGACAGCATGACTTTGCTACTCCAAATTTTACCTACATTTCCTCCGCACGATGATGTTCTGAGACAACTATCCCTATTCCCTACACAAAGTAACACATTGCTATCAAATAAAAAACTCTTCATTTGATTTAAATCTATTAGTGTGCTCACACATACCATTGTCAAATCTGTCTTTGTTGACCACCTCTGTCCAACGTGACTACTCAAAGTAGTCCCGTCATGCCTTGCTTCAGTTCCGACCGTTCCCCTGCTAGTTCCTAAGTCCAGTCACAAAAATAAGAATTGATAATTACGTAACTAATTACTACATTCACAGTCAACTATACGAGAGTATGCATCAACAACAACTTCGTCCCCCGGATTTGTCTTTTCTTGAACCGCAGTACGATACTAAACCAAATTAATTAGGTACTTACTGTTTCCAACTTCCAGTGAACTCAATTTTCTCGTCGTTATATAAGGGTTGTTCTGCCGTTGTGGGATCCGCTGTAAATCCGGAAGGAGTGTCAGCTTCAACTTCCGCTCAGCTGCTTACGCCGTCCTGAAAATATGGTCAGGACTCAGGAGGAGTTCACAATGGTCAGATATATTCTTCATCGATGATGCAGGGAAGACAATAATAAATATGTACAAACTAAAACCAGAGATGAAGAAACTCAAGAGACAACTTCCAACAAATCCCATCTGCATTGGTCGCAAATTCACATGTTAGTGTATATATTTATGTAGGTAAGTAAGCGAGCATATTATATGTAGTTGTAAATACACACACAAGCTCACTGCTAGCAATACCCTAAAATGTAAAGTACACGTCTGGCATGTGCAAAGTATATTGGTATGTATTACGTTTTGTTGGTGCAGCCGACATCAACGCTTCACCTCTAGGTGTCTAGGAGTGATACTTTGTTCGTCACAAAAACTTTTTGTATGAATGAGCATCAGAAGTTTCCAGTGATCTGGACTCCAGATTCTGGAGTGAAGAATTATAAACGCTGGTGATGAATGGTAATTATGTGCATATCGTCTATGTAACAAAAATATTCTACTGGGAAATTCACGAGCAATTGACAAGTGTAAATTATTAATTAGTTATCGGATTATCTGAAGGAAGATGATATGTTTATCACACACTCCAAAATGTAAACCCGTCTTTGTCCGACATCTTTATCTATTTTTTAGTATTTATGTACTTTTAAAATTAATACCAACGTCATCCAAAGATCTTACTCACTTGCCATCCGTCCTCCACGAAACGCGAACTTAGCCTTGGCTAAGAATACTTTTCCTAAGATCGGCACACGAACTTCAAACATCAGATTTTAATTAGATAACAAAAGTACAAATCACTTTACTTACAAATTGTAAGTTACAATCAACAAATTCAAATATACATATACNAAGTACAAATCACTTTACTTACAAATTGTAAGTTACAATCAACAAATTCAAATATACATATACTCATGTGAAGATCAAAGGTCAAACAGAGTGCAACGTATTTTTTAAAAATCATTAAAAGGACGAAACTCAAAGCATGCCAATTTAATTGTTACATTAAGCCCCCGCAGTATACAAATACAAACATCTTGATAAATAAGATGTAACACATTTTCACTATTTTAAATGCGCTTATAGAACAAATTAATTGCAAATGACAGAAGATCAGGCCTTGTATAACGACTCGCAAGGTAATTTATCTAAAATGTTTTAGTTATTTCTCCAAGTCGGATTTGATTTAATGGGTGCCGCAACTTCTAGAGTAACTTTCCCAGTACGCGGTTTTGCCCAGGTAGGTGGTTTAGCTCTAACATTAGTACTTGTTGTCTTTTCAGACAAGGCCCTTCTGTGTATTGCCGAAGAATTAGGTTCCTGATTCTCTTCATTACTTTTGGCACTTGTTGCCTCCCCTGTTTTCTCAGAGATAGTGTCTAATCGGGATTTGGTGAGACTACTTTCATTGTTCGGACGGACATTTATTCTTTCAAATCGAGAAGTGAGATCATTCTCTAAGGGAGTGGAAGTACTTTGGTAGATGTGCATCCACGAAGGCGTACCATTCGGAAGAGTGTTATGAGCATTAGATGAAAACAGGCCACCATTTCGCAAAGATCCGTTGGTTGCATTTGCTGAAGCGTTCATTGTTCCTAGCGATTCCGGAAAGTTTAACCGTCCTTGAAGAGAACCTGTAGGACCACCAGTACCAGTCGAGGCTAGATTTTGTCTAAATCTCGTTAAATTTCCTAACCCTTGGAAGTCATTGAGTTGTTTGTTAAGCCAAGAAATCATATTTTCGTTTGACTTTATGGTATTCTCCAGGGCTTCAATTTTTCCTTTAGACTCTTCCAGTTCCTTTTTGGTTTGAGATTCGCTGTCTTCCAATGTTGATAAAGCCAATTTCATTGTCGAAACTGTGTCCTCCAAGTGTTTAATTTGCTTTTCACGATCCGTCAAAAGCCGTTCTTGCTCGAGTGTAATTTGCATCTGTGTCATTTAATAATGTGTAGTTAATAAAAACTGATTAGGTCTACACACGCAAAGTGTTATATAGGTATCGAATTATAAGAAGCTTCCATTTAGTGATGAGAAGAACTATGCTTTTAATATACCTGTAATTTGTTCTTTGTGTGCAAACTCCTGATATCGTCCTGAAGTTTCTTTATGATTTCATTTGCTTTAATCAGTTCCGTCGAGACATTTTTATTCACGATTTTGAGTTTTTCAACCTCCTTTACCATATTAGTTGCATGATCTTCCAAAAACCGCTTCTGTTCCAGCAATTGTGCATTATACTCCTGCTGCCTTTCAAATGCACTTTGTTTTTCCTTCAGATCTGATTCTACTACAGTTAGACGATTTTGCAAACTGTTGGACATTCTTTGCTTATCGTGATAATCGTGATCAAGCTTTTCGTTTTGTTTTCTTGCAAGTGTAATTTCCTGTTGTAAAAGTTTCAGATCATCTTCCAAGTTCTTAATTTTTGTATTTGTATCCTTTAAAGAATTATCGTTTTTAAACTTTGTTTTAATTAGATCGCGATTTTCTGCTTCCAAAGAGGATATCCTGCTTTCCAGTGCTGCAATCGTCTGAAAAGCACAACATTTTAGATTTAAGTACATAAGAACG
>JAHZMW010004741.1:0-13647 GCA_027743745.1 Alloscopus bannaensis
GTCTAAACTTGTCATATCATGTCACATTCAAAAAACTTCTCTATCTCTGTTACTTCAATTTTTTTCTTCCAGATTCCAGCGAATATAAACTGGCAGTGTATATAAAGTTTCATCAAAATCGTGACGCGCTTTCTCTCTCTCTCTCTCTCTTGGTATAAATAAATACCTATGTGTAATCTGAAACCTGTTTTCTAAGAAGGAGATGACATGCTTAAAAACGCCATTTGTTAAGCCAGTCTTGCTCGCCAATTATGTCCACAAAATCGCACAATTTCCAACATAGCATCCATTATTTAGCCTCACACACATGTAAACCAGAGTAAGAGCGAGCTGGAAGGGAAAAATTATGCAGGATTCTAACTCTCCGCTTCTCACCATTTGCATAAGTGCAAACATCCGGTCCCTATTTGTATCCACTGAAGCCAACACACACACCCGTTTAATTTGCATTATAACGCTCCTTCCTACCAGAAAAAAAGATGAAGCAACTTCTATAATAGCTTTCTCACAACAGAGCTGAAGCCGTCAACTCTGCTCTGACTGCATTCACAAAGGAATTTGTACTATACGACCTGAGTCTCCATTTGCTTACCAGCAAAAGACAACGCAAATTTCCCTTCATTATTTGAGTAATCCCATTGCCGTCACAGTGCTCACACGAAACTCATTCCCTCCTCTGTGAGTGGCAGTTGCGGAGTTTTCCCCTAAAGTTATAACTCTTTTTTGTCATGCAGCTGAAATGCATGTTTGTACATGCACAGTATTTTATTCACCGTGTGGACAGGGCCGTGTGTGAAGTGATGTCGTGCGTAGGCTTTGCTTGTTATTTATATGTAACATGAACCCAGCTTTTTATTTCATACCGCAACTTTACATTATATAGCGGATAATCTGGTGTTGAAGATGATTATGAGTGTGTAACAAAAAAATGCAGATAGTTGGTTAATGACAGTGCTTTCACCTCTCGGTGCAAGCATAAAAACGAAATGTTAACACGCCTGATTATACAGGATTCCTTTCGCGTGCAACACTGTTGTATATGGGAGAATGGCATGGATAAGCAATCATCTTCGTTAGCATCACGTCGTAAAACAAAGTTACTCGCTTATCTCACACACTTGTGCTCCTCTCCAGTTGTGCCGTTCCCCCGATTTTTTACTACTCCCCTTTCTCCAAGACTCTTCTCGCGAATTGACAGTGACTTGAGAGAGAGAGAAAAAAAAAGCTGAAATGAGAGAACACGACGAGTCAGGAGCACCATATGCATTCAAGGTTCACATTTTACTGCAGTCTCAGTCCAGTAACATTTTCCACTATATTCTTTCTCTCTCTCTCTTTGCTCATGTGAGGTAATGTTTATGTAAGAGAATGTCTCTGTAATAGTATGGATTACAGTTGGTCTTCCTTTCATGGTGAGAGACCTCTGTTTGCGTAAAAGTGAGTACGCCTGCACACAGCAGTGCCGGCTATGCAGGGATATAAAAGATGTAGTAGTATTCCTATGGTATATGTGTGCCGCTAACGACTACAATGTTGATCACGCCGCCCGACGACGATGATGATGACGGTGGCTAGAGAGGAGTGAGTGAGATAACTGCCTGAACTTGCCCACCCAGTACATAGTGTATTATGTAGGTCGACCCTTTTTTGAGGCGAATGTGTATTTCTATGTGTCTAGCCCTTTCACCAGATATTCTATTACTAAACCGCGGCCACTTTCACAAGATTTTGGCTTTTGTTCTCTATCTCTCTCTCTCTCTCTCTCTTTCTCCGTACGTTACTGTACCACTGTGCTAAGCTCTGGTCTCACCAAGTTTTTCAGTTTGGTCTTAGTTTTGACTTTCCGTTTAGGTCGGGATGGTGAAAATAGGGTTACGAGAGAGGAGTGAAAAGCGAGTGAATTTTTGTATGTCTTGATGATATGCCATGGTATAGTCGAAAATCGATCTTATTTTCTACTAGGTAGGCAAGTCTCATCTCAACCATCCATTCAACTTTTCTCATTCAATACGAAATAGGCACACTACATATTTATGCCGGGTTGGGGGAGAGCAGAGGGGGAAATTTGTGAAATGGAATGATCCAGCTGACGATTGCACAAAGAAACACATCCTCTCCTGCGCCATGTCTCCAGGTATAGGAAAGACACAATCAGTATTTACCAGTGGTTTGCAAGCCCGAAAATAATCGTCAGTTCAAAGACATGCTTCCTCTCGAGGTCTCTGGCGTTGTGGAGTTGGCCAAAATGGTGCTCCTCTAGGTGCACGTTATCTAGCCAAAAATAGAGGAAGAAAATGAAAGAATGGAGAGCAGGCTAAGGACACGGGAGCCATTTACTTGCTGGCCTCGATCGCCTCATGTTTGAGAATGAGGGTTGAGCACAAAAGTCTGCTAAAATACATACATGCTATCCATATATTTTCATCAACAATGGAAATCGTTGAAGTCGTACTCACGTCTCTGCAGAGGGTGAGTACAACTGTAAGATTGACTGGAGCACTCCAAGACTCCACGCATTCGACAACCTTTTTTTTACTTTTTGTTCGGATGACACCCCAGCCGCTCTGAGACGAGTGAGTGCTACCTACTTATCCTCAACCTAGGTATCTAATTGTCAGTAGGAGGTTGACTTGTAAGCGGCTTCGGCAATGATTACTGTGACAAATGAAAGGAGACAGGCTTAGAAATGGTAGATTTGCAAAAGTTTACCTACTCTAATCGTTGGCCCATTATCTTTAAGCACAGTGGGACTTCAAACCTGTGGTCACGATCAGGAACTGGTGGACTCATCGTCCCACGTTTATTTAATATTGACCTTTATGGACGATGGAGCATAGAACGCGGGTGTAAGATAATCCGAAGCGTGGATTGCTATCAGGTAATAAAATATAGAATAAGGATGGATGAAAGCAGAGTACTTCAAAAGGTACAGAAAATGTACGCAATCTTTGCAGGATGTTTTTGAATATTTAGCATCTTATCCGGAGGACAGAACGATGCTACCTCGTTCGCAATTTTTTTTATCATAGTCAAGATTTTATCACTGTAGCACCACAAATCCCTTAGGGTATATGTATAATCATGAAAAGGTTTCCACAATTTGCTCATGCCATGCGATGGCTGAATGAATTCACACAGTGAAAGGTTATGCAAAACGCAATTACCAACTTTTCTCCTGTTTTCTTATTTAGCTATAACTTCAAGGCCTTCGTCAAGTGGTTCAGCTGTCTTATTATATATCTTGTACAAAAAAAGTGTGCTGGTTAAAATTCACTTACTCCGCCTTCCTGCCGATTCAATTTCTCCGTTCTCAAGGCAGGCCCGAGGTAAAGTGGAACATGCGAAGTGTGCTCAATGGAGCTCATCAAGATGAAGTGGGGATTGTAATTTGATCGGATTGAGGCGAAGGGAAAATTATGGATTTATCTGGAAGTCTACTTGAAGATCAGATCCAATAATGATGTAATGTGTAGGTGCACTCCTTCGGTTCGTATGACTCGAGAATTTTTTACGAGATTGTAACATGATATTATCATTTATTATTGGAGTCACAAGCACACGCTCAACAGACAGAGGGAAGTTGAAATGGACAAAAAGCAGATGACACTTTTCCCTCTTCTTATCTTAGATCTTATTACGCTGAGTTAGGAAAAGGGTTCAAGTACGGATGTTGGTTAGTGAGTAAAGTTTAGATTTGAATTGACATTTTGTGACGCATCCACACATAACGGGTAAAATTGCAGATGACAAAGTTAGACAGGGCGTAACTGAAAGGGCTGAGAAAGGTCCACGGAGTTGACGGGTGAAAAGCTTATTACAATAAAAGAAACAGGCAAGTGGAAGGTTGGACAGATTTCTATTTTCCTCAAATATCTATATACAAAAGGGCAAGTGTGCGTAGTTTGGAATAGAATGGAGGAGAAGGATGGAAAAAATCCATTGCATAGAATTTGGGACAGGTGAATTATGGAGGGTCTCTTCGGTTCCTTCGGGAAAATTGGCAGTTTTCCATTAGTTGACAAACCACAAGCTCCGGTCCAAGTGTATATTGAAGCACTCCACATTAATCAACCCTTTTGGCCAAGGTTTGCAAGGGAGCCAAAATCCACTCCTTTGCCATACATATCCGTGCCCTTGCCACTGCTTTCTCTCAGCGCGGCGGAAGAGGATGGGTGCACAGACTGTGAAGAAAGATGAGAGGCGAAAGAAAGCGCAGCAAGCGGGTGAAAGAAAGCGATATAGAAAGAATCAAAGAAACACACACAAGTACAGAGATTACTACTCACAATGTGGTAGACTCGTTGTTGAGTTTATGTCTGCATGTACAATCCCCGCATTACTGTTGACACTATTCACCAGATCCAAGGAAGACACGGCGGCAATCCCTTTCTCCCATGTGTGACCTTGCCATGTGCAAGGGTGTGTATCAGCTCTTTTCATCAAATGTTGTGCATCAAGAAAACTCAATCCTGCGAGTCAGCTCCCTTTAATGCATTCTCTTTCTTTCCCGCAAAATGGGAGAAAGTTTTGGGGATCACATTTAATAAACAAAACGCTCTAAAAACCAGGAACACTTTTTCCGAATGCATAGTATATTTTTACATTTCATGGATATGTATACTTGAGTTTTTTAATCGAACATGAACATAATTTTATATTCTCTGCTTATATCGTGATCGTGAACATTACATCATCATTTTAAGGCGGTATGGTATACTCAGACTTGTTTAGAATATGTTGATAAAAGGTACTTTGCCCCAAAAATTGTTCGTAAAAAATTGAAAAGTATTTAGATGAAAATGGTGAATATTATGTGAAGCCCCCTTGGATAATATATTGATTCATTTGTTCTCAGCACTTGATGTGTAATGGAAGAAGGCGTTGGTATGTTAGGTTTGCTAACGTATTCATGAATTGTAAGTTGTGGATGGTAAACGCTGTTTTGTTCTAGTGTTTTGTTTTTCTACAACAACTTCATGGTTCACATACGACGACCCACACAGCTACAAATCCATCCTCCTACCATCGTCAATCGCGAAAAAGAAAGTGTCTACTTTGCAACGTTGCTACAATAGTAGTACAGTAGTCAACATAAATATCTTAATGGTATGCCGTCATCCATGAAGATGGCTGTCATATTTTTATCCTGATCTGTTGAATTAAGCATTAGTACTTTTTTTCTTCGGGGGTATCCGCACCATGAATTTTGGAGCTTAGCACGAGTGGGAGTGAGTTGATTATAATTAACTGATGCTCATTGTGATATGACTTGAAAAGACTTTCTTTCAAGGATTTTCAAGTTTTAATCCGCCGACTTTATGAAATAACTTTTTGTTGACACCAAATTCGGTCTGACAAGGATTTCTCATTTCAGAGAAATGTTTCGCTTATGAAGTATTCAATTTGCATTTGCATATTCCAATAAGTGAAGCCCTTCGAGGCAGCCACGAGAGCTAAAATACTAATAGTAATATAATTTCAAAGCCGCGAGTACAGATTGCAGCCTCGTTGAAAATTGGTGTTATGTATAGGTGTTTACGTTCACTCTACTCAATAAGTAAATTATTCATTGACCCATTTCTTATTCATCCGCGCCTACTCTTCATCTACAGAATTACAATACGTAGGTGTATTTCCACATCCCAGTCACCAAAACGATCCAATGATGAATTTATTTTCCAGACACGCTTGCGAGACAATGCGAGCATTCAGACCGAATTTCCCGAAGCCAACTTCAATTAACACTTTGCTGGTTTCGCGAGACATTTGAAGACAACACGTTTTCTTCCTTCTCGCTTACCATCTACAACGGATTTTCTGCGAAAAGCATCATCCATTACCAATCTCCGCCTAAGATAAGGGTCGAACTTCACTCTCGCGTATGATTCTGCATAAACCTTTACTCACATGTGCGATGTTAAGAAACAGTTAAACCAATTAATTTTCACCACATGACAAATAGCTTTCAACATGTAGAACATACCACGCGCACCTCACCAGGATTGTATTTATGTGAATGCAGTATCGTCAAATTGGCAACTTTGATAGAATGGAAATTTGTTCAATAATTTTGCACGCTTGGATGTTTGCTGGGTGAAAGTTGGAAAATAAAATGATGAATGTATGCATTTTGCCAGAGACAACACTCGAGCACAATACAAAAATTGATTGCATCCTGGAAAACTACAAATCCGAATTCATTAGTCGCACTCAGTTGAAATACAAATGGGGTTTATCTTCTTTTTGGCGTCTGCTAGTGGTTTAACAAATAAACGCGAATGCTTTGATTTACATATAAATTTGCCACAGTAAATTATGTGAACCGTCAATGCTCATTGTTAGCAATGCATCGGAATAGCAGCTATGTAAAAGATGAATTTGATGTATGTTACACAAGAGCATTCAATTAAGATTCAATTCAGCAGTTTTATTATACTATGTAAAATTAGGCTGGCTGAGTGACGGTGGGATATGATGGCATTCTGATTTAGGCAAATATTATACATATTTGTTATTTGTGTCTGCATGCTGCATTCTGTTTTGTATAGTGTTTACTAATAAATCTGTAGTTTTTATATAAAAGCAACTAAACTTGGTATATCCTGGTTGAAGTGTCTCGAAAAAGATTTTTTCAATCCACAACATAATATATGGACTTAAATTTGGTAAGCGGATATATATACCTAATACTATATTCTAACTTTCTTTCTAACTTTAAAAGCAGAGAGTGGTGAATACAGTCCTATATCTACAAGTAAATAGGTCTAGCAAGTTATTACATTATGCAAACAAAATCCACATGTGCAGAATATAAAACGGTTTAATACATCGTATATTTTAAAATCAAATCAAATCTGCATCAAAATAACGCTCCAGCATGTAGTCAGCATAAATCACAGCAGCTGTGATACGACAACTCCTCAAATCATTGTGCACCCATATAAAACCGACGGTTCTGTAGCAGAGCGAGCATCTGAAAGAGAAAAAAATCACGAAGGGAAAGCACGATATATCATCATGTTATCGGTATCAAGTTTCTGTCATTGAACTGACTAAAAGAGCATAAAAGAAACGGTACGCCAACGCTAAGTAGAAATATTACTTTTGCTATCCATCATTATGGCGGCCTGTAAGATCTCTGTAATCAGAGAAAGGGAGTATCAAAAGAGAAAACTAAGAATCACCTCGAGCAGCTCAGAACTTTTTCCACTGAAAAGACTTTGCTACAAAAAATTGCAACCACGCATATGCTCCTCGTTATGCAAAGTTATCATGTTCACTCATCGGGTGGCAGTACACGACTCGCAAATGCTCCTGCTGCTTACATACACCAACTCCTACGCAGAAACTACCTTATAATGACATTTTACATCTTAAATAATTTCCTCAACAGCGTTTCTCGTCAGAGATACGCACACGTAATGTGCTACGTGTGACGGGATGATTGTGTGTAGGTTTTTCCAAGTTTTTTCAGTGGCTTCGAACGTGCTTGAAGTACTGAGCGCAACACAAGACTCATTTAATCAAGCGATGATCAATCTGAGTCAAGACTGTCAAGTTTGTATCTTTGTACTGCTTCATCCATTATGAAAGCCCTTGTGGTCGATGAGAGGGTGTGGAAGCGCTCCACTTGTACATAATATATTACTGATATGCACGTTTTCTCTGAAAGGTCTTTCGCATGAATTTTTCCTCTCTAGATTACGGGCTGCCTAAATGTGACTCAAAATGAGGTCAAGTTATTCATAGCCACACAAGATAGGATCAGTTGAGAAAGCAAGAGATATCCAAATTGTGTAAACTCAAAGTTTAATAAATACATGCAATCCCGGTGTCTCCTTTCCAGCATCCATCCTTCCAATTCTAAAGAGTATTTTGGTGTGCAAATAAAGGAATCAGTTTGGATGACTAAGTACGCTTTTACTGCTCGTAAAGGTAGATACTCTAGACCCAAGAACAATGCACATTTGACCTTTGCAGCTTTTCCAAGCAATGAGAAATGACAGTGAGTGAGAGTCGGTAAATTGATATTTGAACGAAAAAGCCCACAAATAAAGTAACCTTTTACAACTCCCATGTTTCTGATTGAGCATATTTAGCATACTAATGCTGTAAGTTGATATACATTGTAAACATAGATTCATCTCTTGTAATCGAAACGTAATATGGAGTGAAGTAGGGTAAAGCAAAAAAGGCAAAAAAACACACATGGTACAGACACAGAGAGAAGAAAGTTTTCAAGCATACATCCTTGGTTTGTTTACATGTTTCCCTATGTATGGTTTAGTTTTGCAAACAAGTTTTTGTTGGGTATTTTCACGGGTGACTAGCTTCCCAGAGAGTGGTTAAAGGGATCTGTGTAAAAAAGATCTCCGCAAAGCGTTTCCTTCGACTTTTGTGCTCGCTTCAACCAAACACAAGGTACAAAGTAAAAAAGTGAAACTTGCCTGCTTATTGAAGCAATCGATGAATAATGTTGTTACAAGGTCTTCGTCGATGCCTTTTTGGTTGTAATGGATGCATTCAGATGTATTGCAACATAACAGAGAAACATAATACTTGTTTAAAGTACAACAGATCAAAAAGTCTGGGAGAGCATAACTTCTTTTCAGCCAACTGTTCTGTAAAATGGGAATACTTATCAAAAGTATTTAGTCATAGAAAGGAAAGTGAGCGCCTGGATTCTGTGTAGACACCGAAGTAGGTAGTTCTCCGGTTGCTACTGTGCGCTACTTCGTATTTCAGTTCTCAAATGTATGTAAAATGGGAAAAGAGACCTTGGAGCGAAAAGCAGTAATTTCTTGAATTTTTTTCTCCTCCAGCTCTCATCACGCTGTCCCTTTTATGGTCCTCGATGCTTCCATCTTCTTGCTCCTAATTTTGTTTGTTCATTTTTATGGTATTTCATGTCCGACAAGTTAAGAGGTACGAGAATCACGTAGCAGCACACACGAAAGTGAAACGACGAGTAATGTATTGTGTGTACCATTTAAGAATCTCGCTTTGTGCTTTCTCCATCTCCTTTTAAAGAGGATACACAAGCAAATTAAAGATTTTGCTCACAAAAATTTTCCGCGTCTCCCAAAAATAAACATGTTATGCGAAATGCCACTTAAGTTGCCCGTGTACATATTTGGAGTATGTTTTAGTGGCGCACCCAACTTCGAAAAACTGCTTTTCTCCACAAATTATATGTTATGTATGTACATGAAAATGAAATAAAAATCAAGACAAGAAAGTTAGTTTTACATGAGTTTCACAAGATCGGTAGCATGTCTCTCGCTCTTCTCATGTGTCTTCTTCATTTAAACAAATGCTTCTCCAGCAAAAATAGAATGCTCTTTCGTAAGTGCTACTCTAGAGCAGTTAGGCATTATTTGATATGATGATGCGATATTGATGCACAATACAGGACTGAAATGGTATATTTACTGCAAATGGCCTGCTCGTGTAATGCGTGCTTCATCGTATGATACTGCTTCATGATGAACATTATCAGAGCTTGTTGCCTAAATTCAACATGTTTTCAGAGATGGGGCAATGGAAGGTTTTCACTGGAGTATAGACCATTTAAAGTTGCCCTTTTTGTATAGGCACTTTTCTGTAATGTTGTTATGTGCTTACTACCTAGGTATATTAAAATTACATGCCTCATACTAAATAGGTGCTTCCCAGATAATCGAGTTGACATCCACTAAAAACGGGATGGAAAGACTGACGCACAAACAATGCGTTTTGGTTTCGTAATATAGTCACTGGCCAAAAAAAAGCTGTTGTGAGAAATGGCAAGTGCGTAGTAGTTTTCAAGATGCCTATTAAAATAAATATCTATGAGAAAAAACCGCTCTACCCTCCTCCTACTTTTCAGTTGAGTATGACAAAAACTTTAACATCTCCTTGCTAATTGATCTTTAGTTAAAAGCCTGCCTTCATAAACAAAAAGTTGAAAACGCTTCAATTGCTACTTTCACTCCATTATGAATACACATTTGCCTCGCTTTACTGACTTCACTTGAGTGGAAGTTATAGTATGCCGAGTGTCTCCGCATCGAGTGTGTGCTCAAGCGGTCTGGTCTTGTTGAATGTGTGCTCATGTGTCTGTGTACAAAGCAGACCAAAGAGGAGAAGTACAAAGAGACGCGAAACAAGTTCTGAAGTAGAAGTACAACCCAGTAAAGGGCTTCTTTTATTGAGGGTAGGATTAAAAGTAAAGCTCACTCAAACAATTATGGTGTTTAACATACGAGAAATATTAGCACGCAATGCTGTTTTTTTAGAGAACGCATACAGAATAGCAGCCAAAGTATAATGTGCGGTAATACCAGGGCTGCGTCGTCCCAAGTACGTAATAATGAGAACAAACATTGTACGCAGCAAAGACGGCGTTATGTTGTATTATGATATCATGAGATGGGGGGAAAACGGAAATGGCTGTGGAAGCAAATCATCAGCAGGAGATTCGGAAAGGAATCACAGCATCATGGACTACTTACTACCATATGCCTGCATGTCTGTCTGATATGAGGTTTTGAAGCAAGTATATTGTTATATTCGAGACTTTGAAGTAGTAATGTGTAGTAGTTCGCGGTAAAGCCTCGTTTCGGGGTGTAAGTCGGCTACAAAGCAATACTACCTATTTCCTAACACCATCCGTTGTATACAATTTCCTCCTTTCTTTGAATCTGTAGGTATCTCGTCTCCGTTACGCATTAGAGTCGCTAGGCAGATACTAGACCAATAAAAAGCAGAGCATAAACTACTGCTAGAGAAAAAAACTTGTAGCTGCTCTACATTCTCCAGTATTTTTATTACAAAGTCTAAAGATCGAATTTGAGATATGAAGGGAGATGTAGTAGTATAACTTAATTCATAGAGAACAAGTGCAAGCCTTTCTTTCGTCTTACAAAGATGGATCGTTGAGAGAGAAAAAAATTGTATATTGTCGGGGAAGAAAATCTGTCCTTTTTCGCCTTTCAAACTATTCTCTATACCTATTCACAAGTATTTCCTCTTTCATCTGAGAGTGTGCATATATGCATTATATATTGCAATACTAATAAATAAAGGAAAAAATCTGCGAGCCTTGTGAAATGGATTGGTTTCGACGAAGTTCGAATGAAAAGTACCTTTTCTTCTAGTCAAAAAAGGAGGAAGAGAGAGAATACTCTGGTGAAGTGTGCGTAGTTTGTGCTCTCTCACTTTCACTCGTTCGCTTTGTATGAGTGTGGTGTGTAAAGTGTGGAAATGGGGAAAACAAATGAGAATTAATAGTATGCAGCCAATGCGTTATGTATAAAGAACAAGTTGGAAAAGTGAGGCGTTGTTTCCTTCTCTTTCTCCTTTCACATCACATATACAGTCGAAAATGATGAAAGGGGGAAAAAGAGAGAGAAAAGTACGTATCGTTCTTTCTTTTTGGAAAATGTCATAAGGCACGAGCCACAGCGGTATGGTTGCAGACATAGAAATGTGGTGCGGTATCTGTGAGAAGGTTGAGGATGCCCTCTGGTCTACTGACACGATCGGTTTTCCAAAAGAAGAGAAAGCACATTTCCAGCAGCAACAGTATCGCCAGGAAATGGGAAAGTATAGTGGAATGGAAAGGAAGAGAGAAAAAAAGTAGAGCAAAAAATTATCTGTGCCTTCTTTAACTTTTCTTCTCCATCTCTTACTCACTACATGCTCGACTGACTCTCCCCGCTGAAAACCATGTACTTCACATAGAGAACTTTTTTTACAACATGATGATGTTATGCCGGAGATGTACCTCTTTTTCCTGTTTGCTCTTCTTTTCTTTTGCTCCATCCAATATCGGTTCTGCAGCAGAATGGTTGTTGATGTACCATTTCTTTGTATTCCTTCTCTCACCAGTCATCTTCTCAAGTGTATAAAAGAGTGACGGTAAGTAGCAACATGTTCCCTCCCAATTTTTTCTGGCATTAGCTGTCTTTTTAGCCTTGTTGATGACCCTACACCCATTTGCGGAAGTTTACAATGGAATGTAATGGGATGTGTTGTGATTCTGTTGATCGAAGTCTCCTTGTGGAGACGCTATACCGACGTAAGTAACCCGTAGGTCACTTAAACGAAGGGAGTGAGTGGGACGCTTATGGGTCCCGGTTTCGGGAGAAAGTTAGTAGAGATGTCCTATTTTAGTTGCTCCCTTCTGCTCTCATATTGTTCTTGACAATTTGATGTTAGACGAAAATGTTATTTCAGTAGAAACATTTAGCTGTGAGGCAGATGTAGGCGAGCAAACATAAGTACACAATGTTTGTAATATTATAACATAGCCGCCAACAAGACAACTGAATGTCTTCCATTTTAGTCACACACTCAACTCTCGTAATACTTCATTCTTTAGTGGCTCTTTCGGATGACTCGGTGAGAGACCGGGAACATTTAGAGACAAAAATAAGACAAAAACACATCAAGCCAAAGACTCACAAGAGGAACCTAGGACTGAATGAATTTTTACTAGACATTTCTCTGGTATGCACACATAAATGAATTAACATAAATATTCTACGAATTCGGAAGAAATCCTTCAAGATCCGCATAAAGTAATGTGGATTAGGAATGTTAGACAGAATAAAGGCATAGGACGCTTCGTCAAAGACAATGAAACATGATGCATGTTTTCTTTTAAAATTTCTTGGTCACAATATATAACTAATATAGTCTGTCTGTGAAGTATTGCTTGCAGTGTTTTCAGAAAGGGTATGTGTTGTAGACAATGGTGTTCTTCAAGCTGACTCGTTAAATATATACTGGCATTTTGTATCATTACTAGAATCCGTATATTTGATTCTATCCGAAATTCAACTAGATAATCTTATTGAAACAGATCACAATGCCACTTTATTCAACGCTTCGCAAGTGTTTTGATCACTTTCAAAGTAGATATGATTGATTATATTATATGTATCAGTAATGTGAATGGTCATAATCAGATTGATTATATTATATTATATTATATGTATCAGTAATGTGAATGGTCATAATCATCACAATTGCAACGACTTGATTCGTTGGAAAGGTCTTTTCTAAACGTTGTATAACGTATATAACTCTTGGCTCTATTAGGCGTGAAGGCTTGTTATGTTCGGTGAAGTACAAAATTTTGTCCTAATTCCTAATAAATGTAATACAGGTCAATAAGTTTAAGTCACGTCTAGACATCAGGTGTAGTGTCTAAAACAAAAAGTAGGCAACTCACACTTTAGCACTGATTTCATGCAGGAAAATTTCTTGGGAGTTTCTGATCACGTTGTACTCTTTGTTGATAGAAACTACTTCTTTGTTCACATTTTGCCTATTATCTTTCATGATACTGCGACAAGTTGAGTGTTCTCTGGCATATTGCACAATACCCCACATCGTCATTTCAGTCATAACTATGAATTATCCGACAAAAAATACTGGACTTGAAGTTAAGAAAAAAGCCAATTCCAGTTTCTTTGTTGATTTCTCCAGCTGTTGCTCACCAAAAGTTTACACTCTGTGGTACACCAAAAAAACATCATCATGAGTAAAGGGGTTGAATAGACTTGCTCCTGAATCTTTCTCCTGTATTCACAATACGCTACCCAGGAGTGGGCTGAATCTGGTTATTTACATTCCCGTTTAATCCCTTTGGGAAAGGAA
>JAHZMW010004742.1:0-13613 GCA_027743745.1 Alloscopus bannaensis
AAATCAATACAATGTGTCTCAGATGAAATATAACTTGAATTGGATCATAACACACTTCATTCTGTGCCTTATCGGCTATCGCTCTTTGATCCATATTTCTTCTTTTCTCTAGAAACTACAACGGGGTTTCTATCGGCTATATTTTTTGCTCCTGTTGTTCACTTTCGATGGATATTGGAAAATAAAGGAGAAATATGTATTAAATGATGGCTGGAGTTGTAGAGACTGAGGATGAAAGAGTTTTAGGCTTGAATCCAGTTGACATTATATACTTAATACGTAAACAAATTACATCCTTCCGACGTATATTGCTGGAGGAGTAGTACTTAATTTGTCCAGCTTTGGTGCACTGTAGAAGTCCGTAAAATACTAGTAACACATTTGGGGTCATATTGGAAGCACAGGATGCGATTAAACAACCATTCAACTAAATCACATCAATGTGTCAAACCAACTCTGGAATTACTCTTTTAAACCGTGCTTTTACTATGGTGTCGGCAGCCGTTTGGTAAATTTTTAAAGAAGGTGCTCCCCATTCTGCTTGACATACAAGTGAAACTTCTGCCGCCTCAAGTCTTTTTTCAACTTCAACTCGTTTAACATGTTGCCAGTGCTGGGGCTCAATTTTACTTTGATGTTGTCTAAAAATACGTCCTTTTATGCTCAATGCTGTACTTGCTTTTGCACGTGGGACGGAAGCGAGTGATTTGACACTATCCAATTTCTGAGCTTTTAAAATTCTCCTTCCTACCAAAAGTATAAACTTTTACGTGCACAAACGAATGAATTCAGTCTCGAGGAAAAGTTTGTGCTTTCTCCAAAATGAATGTGAATGCAAAGTTTAGAAGACATCAAATCAAGGCTAGACTCTCTAACATTTTCCCACAACTTCCTTCTGACCTTCGAGGGCAAGGTGTGGAGTTTGTACCTCCTGGTAGAAACTCATACATTATTAAATTTTCGCCTCTTTCCACAAGCCATATAGATTGTTTGTTTTAAGTTTCGTTGCAAGCCGCGCTTTTATGCTGTTAATTGTTCCTTTTGCATGATAAAGTTCACATCAACTTTCAAAAGCCATACGCTCCCGTATTTGTTTCTTAAATTTGTACCGGTTCTATTGGATTTTGAGGTCACTTTGGAGAAAAAAGTTGAGCAATAGATGTATGGTCACGCTCCATTTTCTAATATGCAACAAAACACACCCGTGTTCATCATGGGAAAGTTTTCGCCAGATGTGCTAACCTCACAAAAGAAACCACATAACACAGATGTGATATTACTTTTTGGCGAATGGTGAATAAATATTTGGCAAACTTTACAATTTCAAAAGATACTCCGCCGAGCACAATAGAGTAACAAAAAAAAGTTTCTTACAACTCATGTTTGTGTATCACACTCATACCTAAAATACATAACCTAAGAGCACACGTAAAATGTTACCTTCTTTGCTGAAGTTGTGGTTGTGTGCATCCTCACCAAGCGAGTAGTGACGCGCTCCTCATGAATTCCAAGAGTGAAGTGCAAGTTTCTTATGTATGAAACCGAACTTAAGGCGACCTAGGGATACGCATGCTAAATTGAGGACTTCTGTCGCATATTGTCCCCTGCTGTGTAAAAGTTGGCGAATAAAGTCTAGAAGATAAAACTCACCCTGCTTTTCTTATATTACAGCAACATCTGAAAAGGTATTTCCCTTTTTAGAACCCATGCAGCATAAATAATGCAAAAATGATCTTCAGTGGACCATGTCCCATCTCCTACGGATTTGGAATTAAGAATAACGACAATGTAGGAAGGTCTGGTTCATGATCTTTTCATGTAAAATTTCCCCTTTTTTACTTTTATAAATAGTTCCATATAAGATAATGTAAGCTACCGGCTGCGTCATACGAAAGTTAAATAACTAAAGAGTAACTTATTTTGTGAAAACTCGTTTTATGCATTGTGCATAAAAAATGCGCTGAGTTACATCGGTAGTAAACGTAGACGGTAATTACAAATTCTTTGGAAAGTCACCAAAAACAGATTCCTAATTGGTTGGAAAGTCTTTAATGGGAAAATACATAATCTTAAACTCTGATCTTAAGATACTGGAAGGCATTTGAAACTATTTCTGGACTAAAGAAAGTCTATGAACAATGAACATACTTCCTGTTCCGAGTTTATCCTGTGAGGAAATATGTCTCGCAGGAATACATAGGATGTTGAAAACTTAAATAGGAATAATTTAGTGTAACATGAAATTATGGTAGAACACTTCTTACTCTAGAAATACAACTGTAAAAACAGTTATGTCAAAAGTCATGTTTTTGTCTCGGGGGACATCGCTTTCATCATAGAATACTATTTTAAAGTATTTATGTAACATAAATATATATAGTTATTTAGTATGGTTTCACGGATTTTCTTGAGTACGCGTTCTTAGACGCGTATTTGAAAATCTCTTTCGTGATTACCATATTATCATAACTCACCAAAGTAAATACATCCTTTTGTCATTGGGTATACAAGTTGATATTAATATCATGTAGCTTGTAAACAACTGCTCTCTTTACGCGTCATCGCACGACATGGATGAAGTTATTGACGAGGATTTCCTTTCACCTTCATTCCGCATTTTAGACAGGTGTGTCATTCCATTAATATTCACACTACGCTACCCACGAGCTTAATGCTTGCTTTAATCCAATTCAGTTCACGTATAATCCGTATTTTTGGAATTTCCTGACATTTGCCGGTGAACAATAAGCGTAAGTAGGAAAGTCGATATTTGGCAGCAGGAAACATCTGGTTTTGCTTGGCTGTATGTGTAAGTGAAAGGAAACTGTCACTTGATAAGTGACGGTTTTATTTTCAGTAGCGAATTTTAGAATATTTTTCCTATATTAAATGCTCTTCCTGGGCAGAAAGGCTTGTGACATGCCTGCGTGACAATTAAAGTGATGTAGTGAAATAAATTAGGAGATTACCACAGATTTTCAAGCTATCATCCGCCCAAATTACGATCCTCTCTACTCTCTACACAACGTAAGTGAGATATTTGGATGAATTGTGTCACTCCGGGAAAATTTAGAAGCGGTTAAAATCTGCTCGGACAAAGCGATTGGAAAAGTCGAGGTGACTTTTAGATTTTTGCCTTTGAGCATCTTCATATATAGGCAAATTGATACTATGTACCATTTAATTATAGGAAAATCTATTTACACGTGGTACTTCTATCACTGCTGTCGCTGCCGTGTCCTCGTTTGTAAATTTGGGTAAAAATCTCTGCTTGGCCGATTTTATTAGAATACGTATGTAGAGCGTGATCAGGGGGACAAAGTGCTTTTGTCCGTGATGATAATGAGACAGGAGACTGTTTTGTGAGATTATGTGCTTGGTATAGAAGCAACGAATGTGGATAATTTCTCATGCTTTAAATGAGGACCACTTCACCACAGGTTTTTCTCTATTCGTTCAGTTCTTCCGGCTAGCATAGTATAGGCCATGAGGAAAATTCAATTGAATTTCGCATTTTATGTAATAATGTATAAGTCACACTGCGGATTTTCCATATTATGTCTGGTAATGATAGTTATTTCAATTTCATGTCAAATTGTTGAAAATCTAGCCTTAATCCGAAGCAGTTGGAGTTGCATGAAGTGTGGAAAGTCGCTTCAATTCTGGCCTAATTTCTGTGCTTCACGTATTCAGTATTTACTGTGTGCCACTCAAGCACACAATAGACACATTAGGTATTTGAAAACACTTGAGACAGATAAAGTATTTCAAAATATAAACAACATATACAGGAGATATGATTTCACCAGGATGAAATACGCATATGTATTTACTTCATGCAAATGTAACTTTCGATTAGACAAATTCTGCGTAAAGCTAGTAAATTTAATTTCCCGTTGAGTAGTCAGCATCCAACAGGAGTAGTTTGCTGTTGTAACAAGCTCAAGATATTTATTCTGAATAGCGTATTGAAATGGAGCTTTTAGAATATTAACCCGGAAGTGTTTAAGATTTAAGAGATGCGTATATAAAGTACATACAGTACATGCATTTTCGTCTATTTTCGTAGTATCGGTAATATACGAACCTATACTATACAACAGTTAAATGCTTGGACTTGCACGCTTGGGGTTTTTCAGTAACTTGTTAATTTGCTATTTATAACTTGTGCTGACTCGTAGTTATTCCTGCATTTTAATTTTTCCCCATTGTTATTCACAATTTTGCGGTTCATGGATACACTTCGTCACAAATATTACAACAAGAATATTTTTGCTTCGTATGCCAAACCACAAAACTTGGTTAAATTCACAAATTATTTCCTTCCAATGCAAAACGCACTCACACCTAACTGATGAGTAATAAAAAAGTTGTTTCCAGTGTCTAGTTGGATTTTTAATTATCTTGCATTTCCATTAGTTTCATCACAAACAATCACCGCAATCTTACTATTAAAGAGAACATCTGGTATAATTCTGGAACTGCATGCAGCAACTGATTGTGTTGGCTGTCAAAGTGCCAACGCTAATTGTGAGTGAGGGTTAAAAAATATTCACAAGTAATAATCCACTCTTGAATCAAACACGTGAACAAAGTAAATCACTTTTAGTAATTCCACTGACCCCAATGGAAGTTCTAAACTTCTCACTGGCGTTATTTCATAAACGAATTGTTACAAATATACATGCTTACATTTACGTAACGTGCAGATTCCACATCACGTTCTCCATTGAGTATAGTACCGACTACTGACTTATTTTCACACAGTCATTGATTCCCAAAAGCCATATTTCTCAAAGAAAGCAGGTTTCATAACCACCATTAATCTCAACAATAATGTAACATAATACACAACAAAATGAGACTTTATATAATATGTGTTGATTATATAGGTTCCCAGCAGCCATTGCTTATTGGAGACGATTCTCACGAGTCTACTTTTGTTGACCACACGAACCCCGACGGAGGTATCAACGACGAAGTGGTGTGGAGCAAAAAAGTCCAACTTTCTCCAATAAACCTACCATGTAATCACATTTATGGCCTCTCTTCCTTTCAAGATTACTGACCGGTGGTGGTGGTCGCAGTGATTTTTATGACTACTCCCATTATATACTCGCAGCTTTCAGCGATTTTCAGTATTATCCAAGAAATGAACCCCACAGTGTCATTTTTCGTCTTGACTGTATAGAACCGTCTGAAAAATAGATGACTCGAATACAAAATACATTACATGAATAGACGCACGGCGATCCCGTTTTTATAGATTTTGCCTTTCTCTTCTCTACGAAACTGGTTGGGTTTTTTTTACCGAAAGACCTACATAAATGTAATCGCGTTCTTCTACATTTGCGTGTAAGTAAGTTTACCAATTTTTGTGTTTGACTCAGACTGGTCTCGAAGAAACCAGGCAATACACGTGACAGCACGTAACTACCCCACATCCATGTTGTTTATGAAAATCTTAAAAGGGAAGGGAACCAATAAATTTTGGACGATTCCGGAAATGTCGTTGGTTTGAAAGTGGAGCAGCAAATAAGATCACTCCTTTCACTTTACCCATTTACCGTGTTTGTGTGGGATTTTCCGAGTACATTCCATAATGTCAGACGAACGTAACGATCAGCAGGATCCCGATTTCAAACTGGGTCAATCTGAGAAAACAAGATCCCCTCGTCTCTGAGAAAGTTGTGTCGACACTCGAGAGTTTTATGGGGAAAGTGTTTCGAGTCACGACATGTCATGTCATTGTCAGCTTAGATGAACATTCCGAGCATCTCCATGTTCCAGTATTTAACCATGCTCAACTTGGAGAAAGTAGGAGAAAGTGCAACATGGCAGCTCTCAACAAGTATATCATCGTCCACTCTTTTCTTCCGGTGGTTTAACATGACGCAAGTAGTTTAGTGTGAGAAACGTGTCCAAAACTTCTCCGTTATCTGAGCACACAACCAGAAAAAATGGAGAAAATGGCCAGCACTAGTCCTTGTGGTTGGCAAGCCTCAACAAGAAAAGACCATCATTGCAAGTGTGCTAGGCCTGTCTTCACAGCATCCCCAAGAAAAGTGAAAGTGCGGCGAGACTCATCCGTTGCAATTGGAGCACAAGTACGACCATCTTCTTCCTCGACAGTGTTGAGAGACAGAGATAAACTGCGGTTCTGCTCCACACTGCCACACTGTGGCAAAGAGGCCATCTTCAGTTATCCGAGCATTAGTGCTTTATCCGTTGAACGCCAACACGAACCCAAGAGTTATGGTCGGAACTCTGCTAATAACTGGTCAACGGCCCTATTCAACCTCTGGTGCCCATCAGTTCCATTTTTCTTATCTTGCTTCCTCCTGTCCTTCCACAGCTGTCGTTGGACTGCCACGAGACACTTATTACTGAGTGGAATGAGGACGGGAAGAAGATTTCAAAAGTACTCTCAGCCCGTAATCCCTCTCCTGATGTTGGTGCTCGTTGGGGCCAACCATATCGCGGTTGCGAGTCCTCTCTCTGGAAATCCGAGTCGGACGCCAGCAACCGTGAAGCAGGTCTCAGTTGGAACAATCCCCGTAAATTACACGGGCATTTCTGAGGAGCACAGCGATAAAAGTAGACTCGACGATTATTCATCAAAGAGAGGAAATAACAATGAAAACATTTCAACGACCTTGTCAAGCGAACATGAGAGGTTGACTGGTGAAAGCGAAATCCTAGCGAGTCAAAATTCAAGTGCAACTTTAAGTGGTAATGATGACCTTCAAACCGAGAGTAAGGCTTTACTCCCTGTTTTGAAGGAACAACAAACTGCTCGTGGTGACAATAATAAAGTTGAACGAGAAGCGAGTCATTTACAGCGCGAGCACCATAAAGCAGTAATGACGATGCCGTTGAGAAAGAGGAGAAAGAGCACCCACACAACACTCCCGTCGGAGTTGCAACATGATCATCAACTGAGAGCAGGGACATTAGCTGCGGGAAAAGTGACAAATGATGTGAACAGTTCTCGGAGCAACATTCTCAGTAATCATAATGACGACGATGAAAAGGGTCTGGAGAGGAGTCGCTCCATTTTAAGAAATATTAATGACCGTAATACTACCCGAAACGGCAACAGCTCCAAATGCTGGTCTGATCAGACAAGAAGCGAGTCTGAAACTGGGCCCTTCGCCGTACCAATGTACAACGCCACCGTGTTTTGTACTGGTATCGAAGACTTGGCAAAGTCCCTTGGGCAAATCCCCGAAGCCTTTGTAAGTTGAGAAGAATTTTTATACGATTTAGCTTGCTCATTTGATATTTGGCGTAATTTTCTTGGAAATAAAATGCATTCAGCCGGGTTGGCATTTAGGCATTAATAAACAGTTTTTGTGAGTGGAAGAGTGTAACTTTACGAATACAAAAGCTATATACGTACACATTGTTTAGGTTAGAAAAATAGCTAGATTTCTTTCTAAAAAATGACAACCGCAGGGGCTCGTTAAGTGCGTTTCTCAAGAACGCCTGTGATTTATGCATATCATGTTAAATTCGTCGATGAGGATTTTTTTCTTCAAAAGTGCCTGAGTGCGTTTCAGATTTTTTAGGAAAAAGCCGTCGTAAAATAGAAAACCTTCAATAAGTCACTGTCAAGCGATCAAGGGTAATTTTTCGGTTTCGGGAATCCCATTCTTATAAAATTTGGATGTGTGCTTGGATGAATATTAAAACGGCGGATTGTATAGCTGAGAAGCTGAATTTTTATAGTTCTCCATTAGCTAAAGAACGTAAGGCTATGTATCCTACGGAAATTAGATGCCTGTTTTTGATTCGCCGTAAATATGCTCTGCGTTTGAAAGGGAAAAATAATAAGCGAAACTCCATAATGAAAATTCAAATCCCTTTACATACGGATCCAAGAAATTAGGCTCTGGTGAACAGTAAATGGAACTGGTGATCATACAGATTTTCCTCGAGAGTGAACCTACACGAGAGAATCGTTTAAATGGCAACTTAGAAAAATCATTATTTGAGAGAGACGTAGAAAAAGTGGGTTGTCACTTGTCGCTGTGAGTGAAGACCGTTAAAAGCGGTTCAACCACCGACGGCTTTTCCAGGGTAATCCCAGTCTTTTCAATATAACCTGGAGATAGAGAGAAAGCGAGAGAAATGACTTTTTCAGAGACACCAAGCAAATTTGTGCAGAGCCAAAGATAGAAAAAGTTTGCTCTTCCTTTGTACTCGTCAATGATTGAAAGACCTATAGAGTAAAACAAGCTAAACAAAATACAAATGGAAGTATTATGCCAGCTCAAGATTTGTGAGCTCTTTCTCTATTTATTTTTTTCCAAATGCAAACAAAAGGCGTTCCATGTGATCACGATTGACATCAAAGACAGCTCAATCAACACCCTGAATCTTTCCTCGTTCCATGGCTTCCCTCGTCTCTTCAGTTTATCTGTAACACATTCGAATGTCACCTCTGTAATTGGGACTTGCCCCGAAACGCTCAAAATGCTAAACATTTCCTTCAACGCTGTGAGTAAAATTGGAAGCTCCGTATTTCGCGGGAGGGATGGCAATGTGTACGACGACACCGATCTCGCAGATGAGCAAGACGATGGGAGCACCCAAAGTTCTGATGAATCAGCAACAAACTTTCACCAAAACTCCAGCAGCTCACCTGAAACACACAACAACAGCTCAGCTATTTTGTCTTGGGCTGGAGACTCCAGGTTCTCAGTGCGACTCCACCATTCGGAGAAATCGACAGTAATTGGGAGCAGAACAAAGAGAGCGTCACACTCGTCCCATAAAACTTTAGGAGGAGCTCCCATTTCCAAGCGGAAGAGTGTGATTCCAAGTGCGAAACCAGGAGAAAGCAGCGTGGGTCGGGCTGAAAAGATTGGGACGAGTGGTGGCTTGGGAGCGGTATTTGTAGAAGTCGGAGAAAGCAGTAATGAAAGTAATAGTGATGACGATGATGATGACGATGATGTTGATGATGATGACGGCAATGTGAACGGCAGAAATAACTCAAAACACAAAAAATCAGAGCAAACTTCTTCCGACGCCACGAGCTCCGCTGCTGATGAAGCGAGTATCGCGTGTGCTGCAAATAACTGTCATTCTGGGTCCTTAAGGAGCGCAGAAGAGACAGAAGGGAAGTATGATCAGTCGGAGCAAACTGGGAGGAATAGGGACACAGCGGAGAAAACTGCGATTTACAGTTATGAGTATGAAGACGGTGGTGGGAGTGAGAGTGGGGATATTTACAATCAAAGTTCTTTGTCTTTTAATGCCTTTACTATCGGAGGAAGTGGAGGGATAAGTCATAAGGAAGGGAATGGTGACCAACTGGGTTCGTTGTCTAAGAGTTCGTCTAGTACAACCACTGCTGCGGCAAGTAGTGGAGAAAAAATGAGTTATGGAAGTCTTCCCTTCTTAGAAGATATTGATCTTACGCATAACAAGATCTCCGAGGTTCCCGCAGCTCTACTTCGTCTCAAGAGTTTGAAATCTTTACGACTCTCTGGTATGAAAACGTGTTTTATACGTATTCTTGCATTTGTCTTTCTGAAAGATTGCTGTGTCCGACAATGTGCATGAGATGAATCGCTAAAGCTTGAGCTGAGCTTGCAGAATTTTTTTTCTTTTTTTCTTTTGCATTGTTTTATTATTCTTATTAAAATTTCAAAATGATAGTCTTTTCTATGCGCACTCTGAGTATTAATGATGGATCAAAGGCGCATAGAAAATTTAATTAGACTTGCTTTGAAATATGAACTTAAATAGACTTAAATGAAATGAAAGTGAAGATTTAAAATGCGCATAAAATCAAGGTAACATAGGTGTTTGTCTATAATTTTCCAGCTTTTAACGGGGAGTAATGAAAAATTACTCATGTGAAATTTTACGTGTAGGCTTTTGTGTGTTCGCAATTCGGTATAAAACCTTTGGCCAGTTTAATTGAAATCTCGAAAATTCTTACTGCTTTAGTTCTCTTTCTTTGGAATGTGTAAAATATGGATATTTCTTTCTCCCATAGGAAATCAATTGAGATGCGATTTTGTTTGGGACAAGCTTGCAGAAAATCCTCAAATTCTTGCAGACGGTGATGACACAATTTGTTTGTCAGGTAATTAACTATTCGAATTGAATTGATTTTATATAACCGAAGAAAACAATATTATTAACTTTAACAATAATTTCTGTTTTCAGATGGTGTTTTCGTTTTCACTGTCACCGGAATGATTCTGGCGAAAAAGGTTTGTCTGCTTTTGTTTTATTCTTTTCATACGTTTCTTTTCTCTGGGAGTTTGAATACTGACAGAATGGCTTAAGCTCATGGAATCATAATGGCATTGGAAAATATTCCAGTAATGGCAATGTTCAGTAGAGAAAGTACAGAATAATGTCCCTTCGAGTGAAACGTCTTTCCCCAGCCAGAAATTACGATCGCGTAGATTACGTCCCTTTGTGTTCCGCGAGCTTTGGACAGAAAGGAAATTGCATTGCACAAAATGATTCACACAAAACTACATTCTTTGTTTTTTTTCAACCAACCATTGTTTGTACAACACATTCTACTCGTTTAGCCTCACATAATGTGGATTGCAAAGCGACAAAAAAAAATTGTGAGTTTCATTTAGCCCTCAGAGAAGATGTAGTTTGGCCAGTTTCATTTTCACTCCCAAGAAAGGCTTGCCTTAATAATAAACACAAATATCCTCCGCAGTCCTACGGTTGTGTGTGTGGACATCCGCTAAGCAGGGATCCCATGTCGCCATACAATCCAACAAAGAATCTCATTATTTCCTTACGTGAGCATTGTAAACCTGTCCAAAAAAGTAATAAAACAGCAGCACCCTATCCAGCCACGACAGAGTCGAGAACATGAGACAAAAAACTATTAGAAAGCCATTGGAAGCCTGTGGAACACTTTGTACTTTCCATTTCACAAAGATAAAAAACTGTGGTGACATCAACAACGTTTGTGCANCCATTTCACAAAGATAAAAAACTGTGGTGACATCAACAACGTTTGTGCATTCATCTAATCTACCTCAAGATTGGAAATTCAGAGAAGAACCTCCACCACCACTTTTACAATGTCATAAACGCTAAACAGTCGAGTTGATGTTTCTCCAAAACAGATCACAACAAAAGACTTCCGAATATCAGAAAAGGTGAAAAGGGTTCCAAAGATTTCCGCTTACTTAGAAAATTCCATACGAGAACCAGCGAGATGACAAAGAGTGAGAGTGACTTTGCTTTCGCCTTTGTTTCTTACAATATTATTAAGTCTGTCTTGTTACGTATGCGTAAGCTGAGAGGAGACAGCTTTCCTTTTACGCTTTGACAGATTACATACAAAAATACAAAGTGTGAAGACACGGCCAAGTTGAAACATGCGTCGAAGACCAGTAAAAGGAATCCAATAAGCATTAAATCAACACTGACAGAATGATGACATTTTATGCAATATACACAAACGAGTCCTTGAGACTACAACCACGCACTCTACTGATGAGGTCAGCACTTCCTGTGTCCAGAGAAACCCGCTTTATTCTTCCTTTCGTACTTTTATTCTGTTTCAAGAAAAGTGCTTTTCCATGCTCTTTGTCGCATCCAGTTAGGTCAGATGTTATGAGAGTGGCATACATTTTGTATTTGTGAAGATACGAAAAGTGAATGCGCCCTCGAGACCAGGAATTTCCTCATCTTTATTGTCGTCATACGCTGACTACACTAATCCTAAGCTAATCAATGGGGTACAAAATACAATGTTTTCCAGTTGAATACTTCCCACGAGCACCCACATCTTCTTTCAGAGCAACATTCGTTGTTTAGCCCACTTTCTCACAGAAACAGGAACGAAACAACCATTTCCTCCTCCGGTCACCCAAAGAAAGGGAACATAAGCATACATGAAATCAAATACAAAACACAATGTTTATTCTTTCCCTCTGTAAACACCACACACTTTCTTCGGTGAAAGTTTTTTTTGCCTGATGTCACTTCATCCCATTGAGTACTCTATCAGTGTTTCATCACTCTTTATGTTTACTCACGTTTGTATGTAGGATGTCCTCGAAACTTGTAGCAGAGTAGACAAAAATCAGTGCCACGAGTGCAGCCTATACGCCCTCAACAAGCAGCCAGGTCATGGATACAACTTGAGCCATCAAAGTCCTCACGGTGATGTGGCTATAGCTTTAAAACTGGACTGTTCCTTCCAAAATAGTAGACAAAAATCAGTGTCACGAGTGCAGCCTATACGCCCTCAACAAGCAGCCAGGTCATGGATACAACTTGAGCCATCAAAGTCCTCACGGTGATGTGGCTATAGCTTTAAAACTGGACTGTTCCTTCCAAAATCTGACTGAATTGCCTGTCATTCCGCCCCACACTTGGCAGCTCAACATATCAGGAAATTTCATTAAAGATTTGAGTTCTCTTAAGGTTAGCTTCAATCCATAAGACCAGTAATAAACCTGATCACTTTTATTGAATGCACGCAATTGATAAGATGACACAAAAGAAATGTTCGAAAGCAAAAAAGCCCCAAATACCTAAACATTGCCAAATCGTTCTGTGCAGGAGCCAATGTACGAAAATCTCCTCACTCTGGACGCTGATTCCAATGAAATTAACAATCTGGACGGTCTCATCGGCACATCCTTCCTGGACAGATACAACTATCTGAGTCTCCAGAATAACCGCTTCACTGTGGTGAGTTATGGTTTTTATTTACGTTTTGATTAAAGGACAGTGTTGCGCAATTGGAAAAATTCCCCTGCGAAATCAATTTCGTTGGAAACTGACTTGTACTTTAGAAAGTTCACAACGTGTGTCCCCATTTAACACAATGCTTCTTCCGGCACAATGCTCCCAACTTGCTTTTGGGAGGTATCGTTATATTCCCCTGGCATGTGTTCCGTCCAAATCAAGTTTGACTTCAATGGGGAATTGTGTGGGAACTGAGGACATACCTAAAATTCCGTTTCCTCTTGTTTTCTTTTTCAGATTCCTAGTAACTTTCTGTCGAACATCAAAAGCATGCGTGGTCAAGGGGTTACGCTCCTCGGAGCAAATTTTATTGACTGCGATTGCGATGTTGTTAAAGATATTAAGGTAAGTGTACCTGTCAGTTATTTATACGTTTGTGAAGTAAAAATTGAATCTGTAGGCCGATACAATAGTATGTGCAGCGGTTTTGCCTTTGATGGTCATCGACCAAAAGTGCTTCTCTATAAACTTGTCAAGTTCAATAGATCAGATTCATTTACATTAGGTGCTTCAGTGCTTCAGGTCATATTGTATATTTTTAGACGATATTCAATTGACGTACTTTTGTACTTGTACCTTGGCACGTGTACCGTAAAAGGCCAAGAGCTCATTTAAAAAAGCTCTGCAATAATAAATGCTAGCGTTTTCCGCGTAGTTGTAAAGAAACTGCAGTCGCAAATGTTGGCTAAAATACATAACTTAGGAAATTACATGATCATAGTATGCTTGTATGAGAATGTCCAGCTGAAACTATTATTATTTTCCCTGCAGCCCTTGTTGTTAGAAAATTCAAAGAAAATCAAAGACTTGAAGGAAGTCTTTTGCAAGGATATGAAAGCCCAGACCGGAGACTCTTT
>JAHZMW010004743.1:0-18989 GCA_027743745.1 Alloscopus bannaensis
GTCCAAAGTCTGCCACAACTGTTTTAAGAGATTCCAACTGTATTCTTTCTACTGCGGTGTGGTGCAACAGCCCCTAATCAATTAAACCTAGGGAGCCACAGACACTGAGCTAGTGAGCTACTGAGTGAAAAAGGTTCTACTCTACAGTCGTGAGCTCTACAGTCATTCATTGTTGTGTTGGTTTTTATTGTCCGTCTCAACTTGTTCCAACACAAACCAATTGAGATTAAACAAAAAAGAAAAAAATAACTTGCAGACACATACTTTCACAACATAATAAAATACTATACAAGACGGAAACATTTGCGTAGGTTAGGCAAAACTAAGATTATGATTTAGCAAAAAATGTGAAGTTGTGTGAGGTTTTTGATTGAAGTAGACAAACATTGGAGTCCTTGTGCAGGAGACAAAGACGCAAGACAAATATTGACTTTCTCCGTCAACATTGCTACCAACCTCAACCTCTCTTTCTAACTCTACTGTACTAAAAATTCTTGTGCTCACTGCAATTGTTTTGGACACTTTGTGGCTGCTTTGCAACTTTGTTTTTCCCCGAGTCACACTGTAATCGATTGTAACCGTTTAGGGCAGAAATAGTGAGTTCACAGTAAATGTGTTATGTGCCCAAGTATTGAGCCTCAAGTTTGACCAAATTACTATAGTTTGTTCTAAGCGAGGAAGACCTCCTTTTTTCTAGAGCAAAATTAAAACATTCATGAGCGAGTGTCGACAACAACGGTTGTCGACACTGTTGAAGACAGCCAAACGCTTAAACTTTCCCCAGTAAAATATTAAAAACCTTGTGCACAATACCAAAATTAAATATCTGTAATACGCTCATTCAATGCTCAACTCTCAGACCGTTGCGTGCTACTCTTCTTTTTTTGGAAGAGGATCATCGCGGTATATAAAAATAGCCTTTGTAATTATTGTAATTGGCACAAGTGGCTCATTTAAAGTTCTAAAAAGTAAGCTATAAATAAATCTTGAGGAAAAATGCGCATAGTTCTCGCAAGAAGGAAGAGGAGTCGTGAAGGTTTGTTTGGACTATGTGTGTCAAGGTGTGCTTGACGGACGATGCACTCACAGCAACACCACACAAAAAAAGTCATCGTGCATGAAGAGGGCACGATTGAAGCGATCAAGAGTCTTGATTCAAGACACACTTTTCTCGAGCATAAGCTTTTTGCTTCTCTCTGGAATGTCTACTATATCCGCTCCTGTGGGGAAATTTGCAACACGACAGGAAGTGAGCACAAACGTATACAGAAAGGATTTGTTGCAGCATTACACGGAGTCAGAGTTGCATGATACTGTCACTTCAAGAAAACGCAAATGTCATGCAAAACCTCAATTCATTGCAAACTCATATAATAATACAATACGATGTAAATTCGTGCAAAATGTGTGGCAACTCTTGTACTATAAGTGCTAAGAAAAACGCTTCGAGTTTTAGCAATTACGACTTTCGTACATTACTCTACGGATCTCCTCAATAAGTCGTTGAAATGCGGAATTTCCTTTAATCACGTTCTTTATCCAGGTCATATACATTACGCCAGGTTTTCAGCACCTACACAGCCACTAATTGTGATGAACTTCGACCTGTATTAAGAACATAAATGTTATGATACGCACCTATAACTGTAAAACTATTCAAGTTTTAAGTACAGATGAGATTTCAGATACAAATTTAACCAAGTCTTTAACACATCAAATAACCCCGATGAAGCCGAGTTATCTTTCATAGCAGAAATCTAGTATTAAATAAACAAGTGCTCATAGAAGCTCCAATTTGTAGAAATGTTGTACGGACCTTGGCGAAGAAATAATTTTTGTAAAAGCACGCAGCAATGCTAATCCTACTTGTTACAACATACCCTCAACGTCTCCATTGTTATATTACTAAAAGCTACAGGCTGTTTAGTAAAAGGTATTCACCTGAGAAAACAATGCTTGGTCACACAAATCCTTGATAATGACTTTCCCTAACCTAACTCATCGAATTACGCCTAATACGTCACACGCATACTTAAGCACACGTCTGATTGCGAAACAGCGTTTTTTTGTGGTACGCTTATTTGCTTCGTGTCCTGTGAAGGTCACTTCTGGCTCAGAAAAAGATTCAGCAGAGGCAAACCTTATAATTTTGCGGCCAACTAGTCGAGAGCGACCCCATCATCGACCTCATATTAGACAATCATTTCATTTACAACTTCTTGTCAATACCCGAAAGCTGTGATTGGACACAATCTTGTTGTGCTTCTACTACCGGTACATAAGGAAAATCAGAGGAAAGATATTCTTACAAGATAAGCAACTTCTGATAATGAATACGTAGTAAATACTAAATGGATGGTTCTCTGCAAATATTTGTAGAGTTTATCGCGGCTAGTTCACATAAGCAACAGATGGTCTTCCACACAACTATCTGGATATCTGCAAAAATGACTCCATCGTCTATTCAATGTCCCATACGCCCTCATTCGTTCAGCTTGCATCAATTTTTAGCACCAGTAGACAACAAAAAAACGTTCCACAAACAAAATAGCATAATGATGCCCATGGAACACCATCATTTCCCATGCATAATGCATGTTTACACTGTAATTAAACTAATTTGCTTGCAATTTCCATCTCAATGTGCCCTCTGCCTTCTTTACACAAAGCCTGTCAAATCCCTGTAATCTCCTTTAATCCTAACTCTTCTCAACTCGTAAGCATTTTAACATTTAAAACTTTTGTGCAAAGTAATGTAATTGCAACCCGTCAAAACGCGAGCAGTTCCACTTCGAACAATTTAACAACGCAACCCAAACACGATGTGAATGATGTCATACATCGTTCAAATTACAATGCAATGAATTAATTTTTTTGCTCTGCAACCAAGTCGAACTTTGCATACTAATTATTCCTTAAAGCAAAAAATTCTCTCCCGTCAGTTGAGCTTTACCGTGTGTATTTATTTAACATGTGAAGCAGAGAGTCTTTGAGAATTCGTCTATTAGCACCGTCACTATTACACTGCAGCAGTGACTTGCTACAGTGACGTATGTCGTATGTCGTGTGACGGTGACAAGTAGTCATTACCATCACAAAGCAATCATCCAATTTAGGGACGCTTCTCTGGTCGACTTTTTGTTATGACTTTGTTACTAACTATGAGATGCGATGAAATGTGGTTCACCCTACACAATCCATGTATTACGCCTTTCATTTCACCTCTTCTCTCTCTGTGTTGTACTCGCCACAGTTCGGAATATTATGCCTCACCGTAGGAGGTGTTGGCCAGCATCTCGATGTCACAACAAATTTGTGAGGCTCACTGAATCGAATTGGGATGTCTTACAATTAGTCAAAACTGAATTGTGCAGAAGCACAACAAAAATAACGGCCATTTGAATGTGCAGTGATAATCCTTCAAGCACAAAGAGCGGCTATCCAGTCTTGTGTGAAGAGAATCAGTGTATGGCTTGGATTCGCATTTATTATTCCACAAAGATCGTTATGTTTTCAACCTTGCTCGCACTCAAGGTTAATTGATCTGTGGCAAGGCAAAGCTAGTGTTTCAGTATCGAGTCGATTTGTAGCCCACAATTTGACATCTCATTTATGGCTTGTCACAAAAGTTTGAGACAGGAATAACACACATTTCACCTTTAGGACCAGACGTACAATAATGTGCATAATATTGAATATTTCTGCTGGAATTCAGAGATTTTAAATTGATCCAGCCAGCACAATTGATTTCTATGTTGTGGCTGACTATGGCCGATGACTATAATATGCACTGAAGTGAGAATTGTTTAGATTGGTCGAGGTGCGTTTGTAGGTTTGCAAAGGTTCTTTGGAGACACATCAGATTTTTGTCAATTTAGAAAAACACGAGCTGGAAATCTGTCTGCAAGAGTGGAGACCAGTCAACAGAGACGAATTGAATGTTAATGAGTTTCTCTCTGTGTACACAAGTCAGTGTCAAAGTGTACGCAAAGGTAATAATGAAGCGAATGTGTTCGGGAGAGAGATATGTCGCATCTCAAATGTGGCCATCTTTCCGAAGGCAAAAGAGAAACAAAACAGCTTTTGTAATCTCTCTCTGGAGAAGGTAATTAAGCCAGCGCGTGATGTCTTTTAAACTCGTAGTTTGAACTCATCGGATTGCCTTTGTCGCCTGGTGTGTGGTGTTTATTGGACACTAGCGAGTTGTATGATAAAAAAGATAGACTCGAGGTTTATGGACGTTTTATTACCTGAAATGTCAATCGACTTGATCCGCGTCCAGTCCGCATCCCTGATTTTGTCGAGTTTCGTGAGGAAGTTGTTCGACAAGTCAATCTTCTCCAGGTGGGGAAACATGGTCCCAAGGAAGTCTGGCAGGGCTTCGGAAGTCAGCTCGTTCCAGCTCAGGTTTAAATGCCGGACTGAAGGCCAGACGAGGCGGCGGAGTCTTTGAGGACTCGGTGGGAGGGCGGCGACTTCCTTCTCCTTATCTTTCCCGTCGTTGACAGGTGTGTCTGCTTGGAAAATCTCATTGGTCTCCTCGGTCGTAAGACTTGCTTCAGACGGCAAGAAGGGAGTGGTACTGCTTAAAGCTCGCAAAGTGGTTGCTGCATCCTCGCCGGTCGTTTGCTGTGCAGATCGTCCTCCGCGACTGCTGCTGCTGCTGGATGGGGTCGGTTTTAAAAAAGCAGTGTTCAGGTTGAGCCTCTTTGAGAAGTGAGGATTTGCAAGCAGACTTTTGGGTACAAGAGGAGCCCTCGACTCCCACTGGTAAGAGGTCATGGTTGCCTGCAGGTTGATGAGACTCGCCGCACTGAAGCGACTCTGCGTGATGGAAAGCACAATGAGGTTGGGGAAAAGGGCTCTGAGGTCCTCGAGTCGAAGGTCGCCTTCACCACTCACATTTACAAATACTGCTTGCTGCACTTTCTCAAAGTACTTTTCCTTCTTGGGGAGATCCCCCCGGTTTCGAATGGCGTGGCATATCATAATCTCTAGGGACACGTCTGCATTACAAAAACGATTCACTTTAAACGTCAACTCGGAGGGTTTCACCAGCGTTTGCTCTTCAGCGGACGTGGAAGGAGGTGAGTATGCAGAAACGTATGACTTTGAGCCATTGCGTGCGGGGGAGGTGGGAGAACTAATCGCATTCAGAGCGACAGCTCCTATGTTCAAGTGACCCTGGCCGCTGCCAAAGGTTTGGGTGGCAACCACAGGACTACTCTCCCCTGGAGTTACGTAACTCGTCGATAACAGTAAGAGAAGAGAACCGAGCCACGGGATTTTGAGGAGTCCATTGGACCGTGGCGACCAAAAGGGTCCCATGCTGAAAATCTGATGTGGTCAAAGGCGACAGGGTGTCAGCTCACACGTTGAAAAATCATTGATTTCTTACTTTATATCAGCACTTTTAACTTCCTGCTTCTTAGTGACTCCTGCAACAACCAAATACATCAAAGCTTTCTAGAATTACAAACTCCGTGAACATTTTCATGAGGTTTTGTCTCAAAGAGACGAAGTATAGTAGACTTCAAGGTTTTGTACAGTTTTCCGTATCTAATTAGACCACCGTCAGTTCATTCGCACCATTCATAGTCTATCCGCATGTTTTCTTCTTTACGGTATTTGTCATAAGCACTTTCATAATGAAACCTTAGCTTTCCAACAAATAATGTTAAAACAGAAAGAACGTCGGATGATAGCCACAGGCTGGCAGAGTAATGAAGTTCGGTGCCCTAGCCTAGAGGATCACCATTTAACAAATTGCCACAATTTCTAGCGTATATATGCACTCAAAAAAGGTGAAAGTTTCGGTGGTACATGGTAATGACTTGTTTTACATGTACTTTTCAAAGAGAAAAGATCAATGACAAAGCGGAGATACGAAGGAGTGAGATAAGTTCGAATATTATTGGCATGTCTAGAAATTCGCGATGTGGACCACACTTGGGAAGGATGGAAATTGGTAATGACAATTAAAATCTTCGTCAGGTGTTCCGACGAGTCCTAGAGGATGATGAAAACCCACAAAAGGGATTTTCTCATAGGTTTGATGAAAGTCGAAGCATTTCAGTGGGCATTGACTTACTACGAATCTAGAATTTCTTTGAATTCTACCTTCATTATTGTTTATTAGCCGTTTTTTGCAGCTCATTTAATTTTCACATCTGCGTCATGACTTTTTATCATTGAAGTGTTTTAGAAAAAATATTGTTATTACGATTTATATTGTAGTTGCAGTTGCAGACTACCCTATACAGACATTTTGAAACGTTTCGGTAATCTATGGAAAGTGATCGCATTTGCCCAACTAAAGAAATCGTTTTCTTACCTCTGCAAAAGGAATATTAATTTTCACCCTCCAAGTTCTGACTGAGTCTCTGAGATTGCTCTTTCCATATAGTATGTACGACTCAGGATGCTGTCAACGGTTTTATCGACCCATTTCCGGGGTTTAAGAGCCCTACGTGTCACACCGAGAAATCCAACGAACAAAATACAGGTGAACACATTTGCCTCACAGTAAACTTTTCTCACCATCGGTTATCAGTGCGACTGCAATTTCTTTCTGCCATTCAAAACCTCAGCATTTCATCTTTTGTGCACTCTCTTCCCGTGTCACTTCAAGAAGAAATGCTTTCAATGGAGGATTACAGTAGACTCTCACTATCAGTGAGGTAATGTTCCAGCTTATAGGTTTAATTCACTGACATTTCTCGTGATGATTCGGTTTTCACAAAAGTTTTACTATAAAAAGCAGAAGAGGAGAACTTAGTATGATATTTGAGGTTCCAATAGTAATACTATCACATACACACGCACCTACTACTAATATTTGGTACAGGTTTACGAAGGAAATACATGGAAAGATTATACAGCGACAACAGCAGCACCTTTGTACCAAGCGGGCTCCTTTAAGAAATTAATGGACTCGGAGAAAACTTTATTTAAAGCTTGATAATGTATTCCTCCAGTACACACATAAATATTCGGTTTATTTGACGTACACGGCTCCCGGAATCTTAATGCGATTATCTAATTCGATTATGCCGACAATTGAATAAAAAGTAAGTGCAAAAATAAAGTGGATGGTTACGCTTGCTCACAATTTGCCAGGGAGTTTGCCAAATATTGGATATATTGTTAGAACAGAAGTGAGGGTGTTGCTGCCGTGCATTTATGTGGGCTTTTACATGAGCTATGATCAATCTAGAATATTATTGTGGTATTGATAGACCCTCAACTGCGAATGATTGTCGTTACGTGAACCCCCGAAAAAGTCGACACCGTCACATATAGTCTTTGAACGTGAATATTTGTAAAAAATCAGGGTATACGTTTTCTGATCCGACCAAACAAATCATATTTCACAAAGCCTGTGGCGTTTTTGATCTGATGAAATTTTAAACCGCGACATTCAATCACTTTCTCTGAAAAGCAATGAAACCTTTAATTGCTTGTCTGGAGGCAAGTAAGGGTGACATGTGGTATTGTGCAGTGAAGTTGACAAAGACTGTCTGAGAAAAACCATGAAATTGAAAATTGAAGACGACATGAACCACAACTATACGGGAAAGCTTAAAATATTGTTTGCACCCACAAGAGAAAGCACTTGTGGAAAATCCGCAACATTTCACTTAATGCTGTCTAATCGACAGGTGGCAATCGCTTTCACGAAGTCAATTTATTTTGAGTGAATTGTGTACTTACCACAAAGGATGTGTGCCACAACGTAATTCTTCACACTTGAAGCCCTGAAAGGCTTCTGCATACTCAGCTTTTGCACTATATTCTTACGAGTTACGTTTCCAACCTCGCTTTAAAAAATTCAAAGCACTTTAGTATTCTGCTTCACAAGATCACTCTAAATTTGATGTGGCCCTTATCACATTCAAAGCCACACTGTCAAGCAAACAGGACTGCAGTATGCAATGAAAGCCCTCTCATTCCAACCAAGAGACTAGTAAGACTTGAAGACAAATTACAAAATCGTACACTCTCTGCTAAGTTAATATACATAATAACGTAATGTGATAATGGATGTAGTAAGCGTTCTGCAATGATGATGCTTGCTGAGAATGTAAGAAACGAGCGTCGTTGGTGAGTACACGTCCTGCTCGGCAAATTGCCAGATACAAACTAAGAACCTGGTTGTCCATGTGCTCACGTTTTCCCAACTCACTCTCAACATGTCAGGAGCTCCACACAAGAGCCAACGTAAACGAAGGAAACGAGTAGACTCGACTTGGGTGCAAAGAAGTATTTTGGCATGCTAGAAGACACCTTCGATAATATGCGGTGTCTTCTATGTCAGCCTTCTTGCCTGACTCTCGTAGAGTTATGGTGTGAGGCAAGCACTACAAATGTGAATTTGAATCAGAGTCACAGAAAACGAGATGGAAGCTTTACAGAGATTTCTATAATTGCTAGCAGGTTTGTAACAGTTCAGTGGGTTTCTTCTTGTATTTGACTATATGGATGATTTCTTTCAAACATGTAAATCTGTGAGCCTCGGAAGCTCCAAAAAATCCGTCTTATATATGTGTAATACAACTACTGTTTACCCATTGCCGATTTTGACAATGTGATGTCTGCAAAATAATTTACATACGTAATTCAATGAGGACTTCAATGACTCATCTTCGCATTCACCGTGAACTGACGGGTAAACATGTACATCAAGGCATGTGTTTCCCACGTGTGAAAAAACATATCAGAAATGAAGAAGAAATGGTGAAATATACGAGTCTGGTGTAGAACGATGAGACTGATTTATTTTGGAAGAGAGGCATGCATGTCAGTGCGACTAAAAACTGGCAGACACAATGACGACGGTACAGCACCCTGTGAGCATTGTCATTGCCACAACACCTCTGCTTCACAGCTGGAAGCTATGCGGGGTGACAATGAAAGCGAAAATCCAAATTAGATTTCAAAAGAGATTTCCACACACTCTCATATAGTAGTCACCCTTTTCTTTTCGTATCAATTTGCGTAATTCGCCAAAACACTCTCACTACGCTCATCATCCCAATTAAACGCTAGGCAGCCTTGCGAGAAACAACGCAACTCTAACAACGACATAATCATGTTTAATGACAAGCTTTATGAGGAGAACCACCCTCAATGAGTACACACATACCGCAAGGTTCGTGTGCTTTTAGTACACATTGTGTGTAAACAGAATAAAATTCTTGGAAACAGGATAAAAATATGCTGCTGCTGCACCTCTTTCGTCAACATCGCGCTGTGATTGCCACCGTTTCCTTCTGTCTGTGTGTACTTCCATAAAAATAACCACTCGTAAGCCTCAAGAATTTTATCATTTCTCTCTCCCTCTCTCCCAACTCTCTATTTAGCATAATCGATGGTGCATTTTTAGGTCATTCCTCACAACGCAAATGTGTCCGACTAAAAAAAGTATTATCGTTTTGGCTAATCGTAGTGTGCAAACGAATGTTTTATGACAGCAGCGTGTCGTCATCTATTTGGCACACAAACATCCATGGAATCGACACATACTCAAATTCGTGCGATGAATCACACGCAGTGGAGAAAACAGGAGAGAGAGTCCTTCTGGCTCAAGTCATAAAAACATGATAATCAACACACGACGACATTTGGGAGTTGGAGGATGAATCCTTGTGGATGAACCCGGTGTCAACATCAGCTTATCCACGCTAATGGTACAGTTATGTGGATGCCACTTGTGTGCACCAGTTGTGCTTCAACAACTATAATAGACTGTCCATTATCGTCGGAGAGTGCCAGACTATGGAGAGAGAAACTGAATGACCTCTTGTTTGCAAAAAGTGGAGATGACATTTCTTTCTCACTTTTGAGCACTCAACTAATCGGACTGTGAAGTACGAGGATAAGAGAGAGGGGCAAGAAAATATTGGGGTTTGTGAGTGCTTTGCGTTATTTGTCCTTGTTGTCGCATTGTCAAAAACTGTCATTTTCGCCTTGAACCAAGCTTTAAGTGGATAGGTACATTCGCACGTCTGCGCATTCCTTTTCATAGGGAGATTCCCATCGGTAATTTAAGACAGTTCTCAATTAAGCGTGGTAGCAAGCGGCGTTAATGATTCTGGTTTCAACCAGTTGCCAGTCTCCAAAAATTACCAATCAAGCGAGCCAGTGTAAACCATACGTGGTTCGAAAAAAAAACTGCTTAATCAAACAAAAATAGTTCTCACTTCTCGCTCGTTCGTAAAAATATTTGTAGTTCTAACTGCAGTGTGTAACATTCACGAACCATTGCGCTGTATAAGCAACTGGTGTGTGTGCGATACGAATGTGTGTTTGCATGCAGCAAACCTTTCAGTTTTCACTCAACCTCGTCAAGAAAGAGGTTCATTGATGCGTGGAATATATCTTGTGACTTGTCACTACCGCATCAGATTATTCCGATTGTGCAGCATTGATACAAAAATGTATGCGACAAGGGGCCATTAGCATTTTGCAAATAGCAACATAGTACGTGTGTTTTCAAGTAGCCTGTATGGTTTTGTAAACGCTGTATGTGCGAAGAGCATTTTTCTTTCGAGTAAAAATAGCTTAAAATAAGACTGACTCATGCCTTCGCTTATTTTAACACTTGAAACTTTTGCTTGCTCGCTTTTTCTAATTTTATCTCGCTTCTGCCACATCAGAAATAATTAAATCACGTGAGCTTTTCACTTCCAGCAATTTCCATCTAAAATGTATACTCGAAGCATTGTCGTATTTGAAGAGAATAAATTAATACTTTTCCGTCCAAATACCCTTGTTACAAATTGTCTCCCAGTTCTCTGTCCACATTCGTAATGGAGAAGTTGAGTAACTCATTTTTGCATTGTAATCCTTACCACAACCATGCCATCATCATTCATTCTTGTATTCAGATGATAATTTTTAATCCCAAGGATAACTAATTTTGGGATTTGGAAAAATGCAACCGCATGCATTAATATATCCTCCGAGTCATGTGTGCGAGCTTTCAACTACGAAAAACGACAAGCTCTCTGGAAAGAGATGATCAGGAGCAGAAAAATCCAATGTGTGCGTCGGTCTAGATTGAGAATATCATAGGTATTTGCTCCTCTCAAATTTGAGTTTCAGATTCACTCACAAAAAGTGTGTTTGTTCGTGTACCATGATGACTTGCTGGACAGAAAAAAATATTTTTGTGTGTACAACTCTCCATTTATACACATCAAGCGGTATTTATATTGGTAAGGTTGTAGTATTTTAGTAAAGCTGGTTTTTATGTGAGAGAGACAAGGATAACACATTGTCGACAGAGGATTACCATATAATTTTTTGCTCAGATTTTTCCAGATGTGCAACGCTCATCGTCATCAATCGTGTAAGAGAGAGAGAGAGAGAGTTCGGATGAAACTGGATATCATGGAGCCGACCTAAGGATGTTGAATAGCCAGCGGCTATGTATTAAAGCCCATTTTTATTCTTGTCGTGGCTAATATAATGCTAATGTGTTGCTCATATTAATGTATACGCTCTACCATTTTTTTTCTTCCCCACATTTCGGGGATTGGCATTTGTACTGTTGAGCCGCTGTTAAATAGTAGTTTGCGAGGACATTGTTTTGTTTCGGAAAGTCTAATCCAGTTTTAAGCGCTTTGCAACCAGGTTGCTTAAAAATATCTCGTCAATTCAGCTAAGAATAATGCATGTGATGATATGAAAGGCTGGGAAGGGGATCATACTTTGGAGATACACAAGATGCTGTATGACTCGATGATGCTGGTCAAAAGGTTGACACATCATCATCACCACACGCATTTGCAGATGCATGCCGAGTCACACGGATTAAGACCAAAAACCGTTTTTGCGAAGTGATGCTGGCGTTGTAAATCCCTCGAAAGAGATTACTCTAATACCAATCAAGGGACTGATGCCATAATCCAGTTACTACTCCGTAATATGAACGCATTTTTATCTTGTTAAAATAAACTCCTCATACGTTCACTAACACTCATCATCATGCTCTCACAATCTCGTAATACAAAAACTGAGCTTTTTTGCTGACACGGTGATTCTCTGCAGTAAAATAGTTTTTAAGGGAGGGATTCGAGATTACGTAAACAAAATCATAAATCACAGTGTGTATCAATCTCGATATGTATAAGAACTACTCTGTCTCTGGCAGATACGCAATAATCGCACTGCCCTTTGACAGGACAAGCCATCTCCATAAATAATACACATCAAATCAAACAACTCAACCCGTACGCTTGAAGTCCTTACTGATGCCATATTTGCACCCTGCCGATGCTTTCTACAATGAATTTGGGGCAAGGTGAGGAGCGTACTTTTCCCGAGGAAAGAAAGTTCGCCGAAGCAATGAAACACATATTTATACTATAAGTATAGCCAAGAGCCACGTATTTCTGTAAGAGCACTGTTTCTCATACCCGAACTTAAAATGTCAACAACTCAGCTTCAGCTTCGCTCGTATCATCTTCAAATAGTTCAAAATTAATTCATTAATGGAAAAAACCCCATGAGCAGTTTGTATTTAGTTGCAAACAGTTTTTCACTCGTACGCACGAAATGAGCAGAGTTCAGAATGTTCGCGTCAACAAGCAACACCTTTGGATTTCCATTTCCCAATCAGAATCACGTTCCCAAGCACTTGGGAATTGCGTAATCATTTTGTTTTTCATTGCAGGTATTTTATTCACGCGAATTTAATCAAGAAATGTGGAGAATATTGCGTACACTCATTGTGGTCGTGGCGAGATGATGACGTATGAGAGATTGAGAGAGAGAGACCGAGAGCAAACAAGTTTGGAATTTGGATTATGATTCTTCAACCACAAATCCCCCAAAAGTGTCTGTTCTTCATCTACGCACATTCAAGACCAACCCCCAAGCGACTCTCTTTCAATTTGCTGAAATGACGTCTTGCTTGATGCTTGCAAAGCCGATTATTTTTTCACCCTTTACAGTCAGTACTAGAGATACGGATTTTATATTCGAAACTCAAAATTTGTGTACATACATACTTAACCATTACTTTATGCGTCGAAACCAAAAATTGCAGTCGACAACACTGACTGCACCGTCAATAAAAACAATTACTGTTTAACAAGATTCTTTAAAGCATCCCAGCTTCGTAATAAAAAGAACTGGTTGACAAAGGGGACACCTTCCTCTGCTTTCTTCGCTGAATCAAACAAGTAAAATCCGGTTAGCTACCGCTGAATAAGTCATGAACAAATATATCCTCCCCTATATCATTTTCATCAGGATGAAGTTATGTTATACGTAGTTGATTTTCAATCTATGAAACACATTAACTTTCCATAATCACTAGCAAAAATAAGCTAAATCATAAGCATAAATGTGACATTGTCAACTCAAGTGCGTTCTCTGAACCAGTCATCATCGGTCAAGGGGCCTATGGTTCCATTTAAACATGCTCTGATCAAGAACATCAAAACATTGCACTTAGTATTCGATATGCAAGGTTTGCATTTAACCATTTCATTTCATCCTCACTGCGCAATGCACAGCAAAGGTTGAACTGACGGTGCTCATATCTATTTGGAAACAGTTTTTGTCAGCTTCTTTGTTTGTGGTGGTGTACAAATGTTTGTTTAATGGATTTGAAGGCCTCTAACAAATAGGCACACAGTAATTCGTACAGGAAGTACACCATACAACGTAACTCTTAAAAAACGGTCTCCCACTGGGCGCTAATATGCAATCCAATGTACGGTCATCCTTTCCCTAATTGTCAAACACTGAATAACTATGCTGTCAATAAACAATGGGTCCTCACGCAACAATAACCCACTGTTTACCGACTCGACACTCTGCTTCCTCTCATTAACGCTGCATAATGTGTAATATTTGTGTAGTTCGTATGCACAAATGAATTTAACGCGAGNCTTCCTCTCATTAACGCTGCATAATGTGTAATATTTGTGTAGTTCGTATGCACAAATGAATTTAACGCGAGATAAAAATTCTAAACATCTTCCTTCCTCATGAAATTCTCCTCACACTGTCGCATAAATATTGAGCGGAGAATTTTATTCAAAAATTTACTTCAAAACTTTGTTTATTGAAAAAACACATGCAACATAAATACACAACATAGTTTGTTTTTCCATTTAACGTAGCAGTCGTAGATTTCTATTCTTACAAATATTCACATACAGAAAACGCTAGAGAGGAATGTTGAAAGAAGGGCAGATTTCTGCAAATCTACATACTTGGAGCTGTTCCCCGACAGTCGCACTGGCAAACCAGGTTTTAGTCACATAAACCAAACTTCAAGAACAAAAAACACTACGACAATGAGCCTTGTGTAAAAATAAGTGTGACAAAAGTCCAAACTAAAGTCTTCGAAGCAACCACTTTTGCAGTTTTATCGCCGCACGAATCACTGCCTATAAAAAGAAGAAGACAAGAGAGTTTTTTGTCCAGTTAAAAAGGGGAGTGAAATGTAAAATATACGCCAGTGTTATTTTTAGACCGGCCTGCCTTGAACGTCTTTCATCGCAGTCTATTTTTTACGAGGTGAGTGAACAACATAGCTCTCTCTGACTCTCCAAAAAAAATTGAGATGGACTCTCCTGTTGTTGCCAGTCGGCTCAACTCCTTTACTCTCCATAATATAGCGAGAGTCCTGTAGTATGATAAAACCAATGTGACGAAATATAATTTAAAGCAAGGTACAATTACGTATTATCGTGGTAACAGGTTGCGTTGCTTTTGTGCGTACTTCTCATTACTGCTCTGGACGATCTGATGCTCCTATCTATCAAAGCAGACGAAATGCCTCCGGCTCTCTTTAAAAGAGTTTCCTCTCTCCGACGAAGCATGCATGCGGAGAATGCATGAGAGATTTCATAACGCGTACATTTCGAAGATAGTAAAACAACGACTTCATCATGACTGTGTAGTCGCGTTCCGTCAAAACGTTGCGGTGGACAAAAGCATTTATTGCCGAAAATTCTTTAAACAGTTTTGACAAGTGCTCTCGGTGAGAATGGACCACAGGTGCCAGTCAACTTTTCAGTGATGCTTAACTCTTTAATAGTCTTTAACAATTATAGCGATAATGGTGCGTTGCATAACAGTCTCGTAAAGCCCCTGTTCACTTCTGTTGCTCATGTCAGACTGGAATACAAAGTGGACATGCATTTGTATTTATTTCGAAAGGCAGTGCTGGGATGAAACAACGATGACTTTGAGCATCAGGGTAGCAACAGGTACAGAGTTACCGTAAAACACAAATTTTGCAATCACGTGAAATATACAGCAGACCACCCACCCTCATTTCCCAACTGCAGCACTGGATCATACGAGCAATTTACAAGTAAAATGTGTAAATTGTAAAGTACAAACAAGTAGATAACACATCGCACAAACTACTGTCGTTCATTTCCACATGCTTGTATTTTAGTCCCGCTAATGAGAGCTCTAAGAATACTGATCACGTACGAAATGGAGTTTGTTTCCAAAGTCGTATTGTCTTTGATCTCTGCTGTGGATCTCACAAGGGAATCAATTTTCCTTGTGGTGAAGAACCGTTTCTGCGTAAAGCTTGAATGTAATTCACTGTAAACTTTTCTTTTGTAGGTTTCCTCCCGATCATGCGCTTGTATTAAGGAAAGCACGCCGATTACAAGAACAACAACAGTAACTGTACGATTAGATAACAGCAAACTCTTAGTTTTCTATTAAAATATTTGTGATATTAGACGGGAGAATTGTAAATGTGCGCGGTACACTTCCGTATAGAGCACCAAAAGGTACTTAACGGACTTATCAGACGCTGGAATTGCAAATTTTGAAATTTGTCAGTAGGGTACAGTATTCATTGACACTTTGGATATGCTTTTCCATTTTTTATTTAAATACTTAAAGTGTGCCACAACAGAAGTTTCGTCCCGTGTCAAATTGAGTTTTATTTCATACTAAACAAACATAAGAAACTCATCTTCACAACATATTTTTTTTACCAATTGTCTTTACAATTCTATTCCATGAGTTGTAATACCTAGAATACCGGAGTCGTACACGCAAAAAATCATATTCAAAGTCACGGCAAAGAGCAAAGCCAATTGTATTTTAGACACATAGAACCGCACATAGTTAACGAGAAATGGTACAGACAAAAGTGGTGACAGGTTGGTAATTATAAAGAAGGGTGACCTTCTCATTAGAAAATAATGATTCGATTTACTAAATGGTGTATGATTGTAGTCTACCAATTACAATTGGTAGATACCACGCTCTACAGAGCGTGTCCCTTTAAGCAAAGGTTACGAAAGAATTGTCACCCAAGAAGTAAATAACTCAAGTCAAGAGAAAGCAGCGGAGTTGTTTTATGAAAACCTGTGACACTTGTGAGGCAACATTTACAAGAACGTCCATCTTTAATCTGTCTTGAATTGAATGGACTTTGTACAATGAATTCCTCACTAAATTTCACGTCATTTCAACTGCCGAGCATCATGTGATCACCAAAAAGTTTCTCAATCCTAGAGTCTCAAGCTTAGGCATTATACACATCTTTCCATCTCGCAGACATCTAAAATTAGCATTACAAAGAATGCATAAGAGCGTGTTTGAGTTAAGACTGGGGATATTTTTATCTTGCAAATTTGCACAAGCATGCTTAATTGATTGAATGAATGAGAGGGATGCGAACAGGAATAATTTAACCTGTAAAAAATAGTCCCATAAATCTTTTCTGTTTGCTCAAATTAGCATTCTATAAATAAAAATGAATGCACACACAGCTCATAAACGTGCAATTTGCAAAGTGATATTAGTACGAGTTCTCAAAAAGCCATTGGCATTGTTCGCTCATGTGCCAGTGTCATGTGTATGCTAATCGAAGTTGTACTCTTCTGAAACCTGGGTGGACGGGGTGGACAGTCATTGCAACAAAGTTATGTGTAAATCAACGTGAGCTAAAAATAACCACGATAAACATGACAGTTCATAAAAGAGTCGATCATGCATCCACTTCTTTTTATCGTCTTCCAGAAAAGCCTCTCTACTCCTGGAGCAGCTCACTACGGTCGGCTTTTAGTGCTTGTCACAAAGCTGACTTGAGATGAGAACAACTATTGCTGAGAAGTGAAGTGAATACCAAATCATGCGAGTGCTACTAAAAGACTAATAGAATATTCAAGCGCTGTTGATATAATGACAAACATGTCTCCTCTCTGTTGACCAAGTCCAAATAATACTCTCAGTCGCTCATTTACATGCATGATTAGAAGGTTCCAGGGAGAGCCTTTATGTGACATTTGTGCAAACTAGAACCCTCGCGAAGATGCTCGTCTTGATGCATGAAGCAAGGTGAAGGACATTCAAGTAGCTGCGTTGTTGTATCGTTCTGGTCATGCATGCGGTTATGTGACAACTAGACCAATATGCAATTCGATGCGACGCCTTGATTCTCGAGAGGCACAACAGGAAATGAGTAGGGGGGCGCACGTGGCCGTGAGAGTGCCCAAGTGATTGAGAGACCATTGTGGATGCCACTAATTACACGTGCAAACAAACACGTACACCTACCACACAAAGATACCGAAAGCTTCTGTATAGCCATTGTGTGCTCCTTGATAATCTAGACCTGAAAATATGCACCTGCTTATTCTAAAACAATCTCGAGTGTGCTACAGACTGCAGCGTTATCTGCTCCAGCAGCATTTGTTGGTGTACTTCCTGTTTGCATCTTGTCAAATCTAATGATTCCGCGCAATATTAATTTATTTATGGACTCCCATTCATTGAGGTCTTGCGGATGCTACACAAAAAATTAATAACTATGATTTTCAGATCATTAGCGGTACACATGTACTTGTTTGGAGCGACATGCACAGTGAATTGACTCACATACAACATAGGCAGTTTCATGCACTTTTTCAGTCAAGAAGACGCATGCAAAATTGGTTTTCAATGTTAGAGACCCTGCTTGATGGTTTGATGAGATGGATGGGTGAGACAATAATCATTCATCAAGAATTAGTCTTGATTAATACTATTGCACATTGTAGAGTACATGTTTGAATAAAATAGTTTTAGGACCATAAATGTGCCCCTTTACAAAGTACTTGAAATATCTGAGATCACGAAAAATGCGTTGTTTTCGTAGTATGAAACGTTGTGTTGCTCGAAAAGGAAGGGCGTATAAGCCCTCCATGGAGCTCAACAACGAAAGGAAATCCAGATGTGGAGAAAGCACTTGTTCTCGGCAAGCCATATCCAAGTGAAATTTGCAGCGACAGATACACCGAAACCCAGAAGCCTTTTCACCAGAGAGACAGTGTCCATGAAAATTTACCCACCGCAAACTTCCGCCCAACTCATACACCGCACGGGTGCCTAAGTGCTTTACACGGGACCACAGTCAGGAGGTCGAGTTCACTACCAACTAAAGACGTCTGACGATTATGCATCATTTACGGTTAATCTACAATCTACGACTTTCAGCACGGTGGAAGTTGGTTGGAAATAAGATAAGCTCTTGACTCTTGACACTCTCCAAACTCATTGCAATGGAAGTAATAATTATTTCCAATTTAAAAAAGCTTTCTTAAGGCGGCTTGCAAAGCCTTACATCACACCAACACCAACAGTATGACAAGAAAACTTTCCAATTCTAGAATGAGTTGTTAGCGCGAGAATGAATATCAAAATATTAAATATTCGCCAAACATGAACAGAGTAGCACTACCACCAACATGCATCATGAAAACAATTATTTTCTCTACGAGCACAATTTGCAACTCAAAGTTGACTCTCTAAACTACGCTACCTCTGCACAATGTATAAATACTGACAATAATGACATTCAACACTAGACTAGAGGATGACCAAGCGCTAACGGCTACGCATTCTACCGATGTGAAACTGACAAAAAGGAGAGTTCACAAAATAGTCTGCGTTGGAGGGGATATGGGGAAAGTCCGCGGTGGAAAATCATGCTTGTCACTCATATTGCCAGT
>JAHZMW010004744.1:0-15027 GCA_027743745.1 Alloscopus bannaensis
ATCACCGTATTGACCACTACGACCTACAACCTTGTCTGTGGAAAAAGTTCAAAAATGCACTTTCTCGAGTGCGTCGCGCCTACCCACGCTCTTCCTGATTTCAGATACTCAGCGACCAACTAACAAGTAAGTTTGTGCTTCTGTTTTGTTTTCCTTCAACTAAATGCACAATATGTTTAGATACAGATACGTGTGATTGATATTATGATTGACGAGAACCTAGTCTGTGTCGACCTTCGCGGAAGACATTCACTCGCTTTTTTTATTCCAGAGGAGATTATTAATCATTTGTAAGATTTAGTATATATAATGCTTATACGCAGATATTAGATATGAACGTGTTATAAAATGTATGCATAAGTTTTGTTATGTAAAGCAACCATTTCTTGATTGAGGCAATATGAAGGATTAAATTTCAATTCTAGAATGTCACAGCTGCACTGTATAACTGGTACGTTTGGCTTATGTTTCTTAATCTTTTCGTCATTAATATTTCAGATAAGCTAGCATGTTCCTAACGTACGTTAGTACATATATTGTATAAAAATCAAAGTAACCTACGTTTCTTTATATAGTCGTAAATTTTATGTTCTGCTAGACAATACAGATAGACTGGGTTGAGTCTCGACGAATTTCATGAAGAAAGAAGAGGAATATTTGTCTTCATCTTCCGTCTCAAATACATATATGTATCGTCATGCTCAAATGTTCGCTCAACTTATCAGTTTCAATTTTCTGATTTAGTGGTACAATATATCTGGTATGTATCCTCAAGCATCGGGAGAAATAATGAGTAAATATCGATTTTTATTACAATAATCTTTGTGGCAAAAGAGTGGCATTCAATACATTCATATTTGCTATTTAGTATTTAGTTTAGCACCGTAAACTATCACGTACTAATGCGAGCTGCAGAAACTCAATAACGATGTCCACTCACTCAATACATTTACCTAGTGGACAGATAGTAGCAGTTGATAACATCCAAATCTCACCCGGTTTTGCAATAAATTACTATAAGTTACGATATACGGCGGAAGTAGCACAATGCCATCACATTTTGCGATGATGATAATGTCAAAACGACATGTAGGATAGATCTCACCATGCATGTTCATCAGTGCATCTGAAAATATCGGTCTTTATATGTCATTATCGTGTACTTTCACATTATTCTGGAATATCACCAGAGATATGAGTATACAAAGCGTGCAGAGACTGTTTCATGCTTCACTTGTAATTGTAGTTCATGTAGTTGTGAATGAGAAGATTTATGCTAAAAATGCAAAGTATTGTGTGCACTGCGTGCGTATTACTCTGTCCTTACATGTCTAGTCCATGAAGCGTTGTTGATTACACAGCATAAATCATATTATGGACTAAAACTGTGTGATTCCTTAACTGTTTCCATACTCTTCCGTACACAATACTGACGAGTAATAACACATTGCGCGTAGCTCCTCAGCCTCAGTTTTCAGCAAGGACGTATTTCTTCCAAAAATATACAAGTTTCACTTTACTTGACCAAGTTTTCATTTAGGTAAGAATTTAATAGTCCGTTTACATTCCACCACTGAAAGTCTATTGCACTAATTGTAAGTAGCTAATCGTAAATGGTAGCCAACTCATTAAAAATTCATTTTCTCGCAGTCAAGTCATGGCAGGTACATACGAATTTAAAAACGTAGAACTGATTGGCGGTTACAATCCGAAAAAGCGACGTGATGAAGTTCTCGAAAAACTGGACAAGTTGCTGGAGAATCTTGAGAAGGAAATTGAAAAAATCATAGAAAACATTCTTGCCAACGAGCCAAAGAAAGGTAAAAAATTGAAATGAAATGTTCATACAAAGTAGGGAAAATTCACAATTTGAAGATGAAGAGTTGTCACTTTTTGTTTCCTGGAATTCACAGACATTTGCACAAGGTATCTCGAAGCCAAAGTTGAGGAAATTGACGAGGTAGAGACAGAGATTACGAACTTCAAAAATGAGGGTAACCACTTCACCAAAGAGTACCGAACACTTCAAGGTCACTGCGGTAAACTACAAACGGATTTGGATGCCATCGACGTGACTGGTCGAGATGAGCTGAGACAAGAGAGGAAAAAGGCCCTTGTTAAAATTGAAAATATGGCCCAAGTTCTAGCGGAGAAGGCTCACTCTAGCGGACGAATCTGCCCGCAGTGTCAGGTCAAAGAGTAAATGGATTTGCCAGAAATACGAAGTTAACGTTTAAAAAAATCACATTATAATAATTGTACATTGATTATGCGAAAATGTTGATTCTAATGGAACATCTCAAATGATGAGAATAAAGAGTGTAGTACAGTTGCGTTTCCGGTTTTCAATGAAGCTCGCAGTAGATTGAGTAAATTATTGGTCACTGAATTGGGAGTCGGATATCTCTCGGATATGGGGTTGATGCATTTGGGATTTCCTCATATTCCAACCTTCATAATTCTCTTTTATAGTACTGTTGGAAGATTGATAAGTGCAAGTGGATTTGCCGTACCACTTGAGATTTGCAAATTCTCAAGCTTATCCTACTGCACTATCTGTATATACATTAGTCAGCCACATTTATACTAGGTATGCTCCAGGATTATCCGTTTCATTATTAGTTTAGTATTGGACACAGCTCAAAACATTACTCCGTGATATACGCTGACGATTTACTTAAACAGAAATGGCTTCTAATGATTTTCCAGACGTGGAGTTACTTGGTGGTTACAATCCAAAAAAACGACAGGAAGAGTTCATGAAAATGATGAAGGTACTTGAAGACGAAATGACAGCAGTAATTGAGAACAGGATCCGAATCGAACGTGAGAGTGGGAAAGCTAAAGGTAAAATACATCAACTGTCATTATATGTTACAATTCTGTTCACTTTTAAAATATTTATTGGTTATATCATGTTGCTCGTTTTTAAATTGCGACAGATATCGTAACAATTTACCTGGATGCAAAACTGGAAGAACTGGATGAACTTGAGGTGGACGTCGATGGCTACTCCAATACAGAAATGCACTTTACCAAGGCTCATCAAGTATTACACAGTCGCTGCGGAAAGTTGTTGACGGACATTGAACAAATCATTGACGAGAGAAGATTGGAGTCGGCCGTTGCCCAAGGGAAAAAGAATGCCATTGTCAGGATTGAAAAAGATAACTTAAAAGTTAGCTGAAAAGGTTCATACTGATGGAAAAGTTTGCCCATTGTGTGAGGACATTGCTTCAGAGAAATAAAGGTTTCCGGACATTTGAATACCGACACATTCACGTTATGAAGAATAGTCTTTATTTGGTCTATCATACTATATTCATATTGAGATGCCCAAAATAATAAATCTGTAACAGATTGTATTAATTGTGATAGGCTTAATAAAGCAATTCATTCATTTCTCAATTGGCTATGCGCATACACGGTTCTTGTACTGCCGGTTGATATTGACTAATAAGTACATAATATATTTGTCAGTCAAAAGCACTACTGATCACTCAACATGGGAATGAGGCGTGAAGCCTCCTGGATGCGAATCGGTTTCAAAATTGCTGGTTTCAGAGAAACTTTCAGTTGATTCAAAATTTTGCTCTCGATTATCTCGTTGTGCGTGACAAACTCGTGCATTCCGCCAGCGTTCTTTGCAATTCCCATAACTAATGCCTTATCCACCCCATCTCCTATTCCTAAGGAAAAGCTGCGAGAATGCTTTACCTTTGAAGCGACAAGGTCGAGAACGGCTTGGCGGTTGCTGACCTGAAGAAGGAAAAGTAGTATAATTTATTACGGTATTGGTTTCAATTCAATTCCTAGCTTTCAATCGCATACACTTACCCCTCCGTCAGTGAGAGTGAATATCTGCGTCAGATACCCTCGAATCTGTGGCTGGGAGTACACATGCATAAGAGGTGTGTAGAGTTCCGTGCCGCCACTTCCATGCAGTCCTAAGGTTAGCATATACGATAATATAATTTTTTTTAGATCTTCATTAGGATGAGTCAGCTCCAATTTATTCACACAATTTTTCTCCGGTAAATACACCAATGCATAAAGGTGTGTTTATACAAACCTAAAACTTTTTGCTTAGCCACATCCAACATCTCCTGACTGTACTTCACAGACTGATTAAAAAACGAACTAAATGAACATCGGAATGTGATGAACGTTGAAGTAGCAATCCTCCGGGAGGGAGTGAAGAAACAACTACGGTTCCCATCACCAACCACCAACAAGTCATGGAAGGTCGTCGATTGATGCAACAGACAAAACTTTGAGTTAGTCTAACTTGGAAAAATTATTTTATACTTACTACTACCATGTGCTAGACTTACAAGAAGAGCACGCTTCGCGAGCTCAACTGGAGCGCCTGCCATCGACCCTGAGACGTCCAACATGAAAATAAACTCGAACTTCTGATCATCCAATTTCGAAGTTGGGAGGAGGGAACGGTTCCGAAATTTGAACCAGCTCTCCTCCAACCTCCTCGTCGGAATCCATGCTGAATGCTGAAGTTAAATGTTATCACGTTGGGTTCACAACGAATATCGCATCAATGCGAAATTTATTTTCTCAATGAGAAATTAATTAACATGTGGGTAACCGGCACTGTGACATGAGTACCCTTATCCTCACCCCCATTGGTAATCAAGATCTAATTTTTAGGATTCTACGACAATAGAGTAATCTAAAAAAAATTGGCTGTTACATTAGTAAAACATAATTACTACACCTTTCCACTATACAATACCATCCCGTAAAACACAAAGAGAGAAAAATCGTTGAGAAGCTCAGCAAAACGTTGCGACCCTGTACATGTACTTCTTTTACATTTTCAGCTGAATTGTATTATTTTTCCACAAACTATACACAGGCATACTAACATAAAAAACTCAACCTGTAAATTTTAGTAAGCGAACATAACTTTCAGATAAGGGCAGTCCATGTATTCTCCATTGAGGCACATAAATCATGTACTGTCGGACGAAAAACATCACATTGCAATCTGCATATTACTCACAATCCACATCCTGAACCTGAAGCATGATGATAAGTAAATGCAACGGTTGGTTAATATGCTTTGTGTATCAGACAATTCTTTGTTCTCAAAAAACGGAACGATACTACACAAATGTACAAATGTTCGGCATCAGCAAAAAAGCGTCATTTCATGCATTTGTCAAAGTGTCCAGCAGCACGTTCACCGTGTCCTAACTCTTCTTTTGCATCAATTGTGCGTACCACTTGGTATGACGGCAAATCCGAGATGATTTATATTTTGCTGCCCATGTTAATCAATTAAAAGACGTCTCACAAGAGTATTTTTTTCATTCAACAAGACGTTTTCAATTGGTGCTTTTAACATATCCACAACAGGAGTAACAAAAAACGGAACGATACTACACAAATGTACAAATGTTCGGCATCAGCAAAAAAGCGTCATTTCATGCATTTGTCAAAGTGTCCAGCAGCACGTTCTTCGTGTCCTAACTCTTCTTTTGCATCAATTGTGCGTACCACTTGGTATGACGGCAAATCCGAGATGATTCATATTTTGCTGCCCACTTTAATCAATTAAAAAACGTCTCACAAGATTTTTTTTTCATTCAACAAGACGTTTTCAATTGGTGCTTTTAACATATCCACAACAGGAGTACTAAAATTCGTGTCTCCTCTCTCTTCTCCTTCAACTTGAAGCATACTACCTATACTACCTATATACACACTCCTCAAAAATGATATTGTCCAAGTGTTCATTGACGACGACATGAGAGGACACGTGCGCGTATTATGAGTCACGACACGAGTCATAAGACAACAACCTACTTTCACCGACTCCCATTTTCTTCTCCGCACTTTACCACTAATGAAAAAAGTGCGACATTTACTTCGAGAGAAAGAGAACTGTCATCATAAAAACTAAGCCACTCGAAATGTCAGCCAGCAAAAGCAAGGAGTGTGTTATATCTCCCATTCTCCGTTGCAGAGTGTCCTTTCACCGTCCTTTTCTCTTAGAAAGAAAACCAGAAGTGGGAATCGAAGGGAAAAGTGATTCTCCACAAAAAAGCGTCGTAATACACTGTTATCTCTTCTCTAACCCACTTTTCCCCAGACGGAAATATTATTGATTGTTTATGACTACGAGTTATGAGTACGGGAGGCACATAAAGCAGGTTGATTGTCTCATAATGCCAGTCCAGTCACAGAACCCAGAGAGAAACACTAGAGAATCTATTGATTCAAAAAATAAGCATAATCCTCGGAAAAATAAATAGTCGACATATGGTCCACAGGGAAAATGGAGGATTAACAGGAAATATGTGCGAATCATGAGAATCTATGCGTACGCATAATGAGATCTTCAAAAGCAGATCGCCATCATCTCCGCGTGTGCCATATTGGAGCAATGTAAAATCCGCGAGGCTGGCTCTGCTGGTGATGTGTGTGGCTGAAAAATTTGTGTAGTAAAAAAGATTTACAATTTTTTTCTCCTTCATATAGACTCTAAAAGAAACTTGAAGTTTCTAGTTTTTCTAGGAGATGGGAAAAATGCCTGGTGCAAAGCTTCTCAATATTGTAATCTCTGCAAAAAGCTTGGGTGCGTGGCTACATGCCAATTTTTAGCACATTCTCATATTGCGCTCGTGAATCTCTGCCGGAATTTCCTTCTTGAAATGACAAACATTTGAAAATAAACTGTTAATTCATGTTTTTCCACAATGTTCCAAAATACAAGGATTACGTCGAGCGGATTCTTGATTTCCAACTGACTGACTTATTGAGAATGGCAAGCGTCACTCATGATCAACCGCTTGAAGGCATTAATCCGGGCGTGTTTCTACCATCTCTGGCAAGAAATCTATTGAAAAAAAGTATCCAGAACAATTTTGTAATTGCACTCACACACACACACTTACTATGTTTATGTATTACATGTTCAATAACAAAGAACATTTACTCTTCCCCCACATTACGCTTTTATACACATTCTCTCTGCATTATCTTCATCATATCAAGAAGGATGATCATCGTCATGAATATTGGGAAGGAAAACGCAGAGGAATGTCGACAGGGTTGAAATTGTACGTTGAGAAGCTACTCACATAAAAAATGCTATCATCTTGAGGGAGAACATCCCACACCACACGCTTGTTTGTAAATCTTGAGTATAAAAGCGAGTACAATATTGTGCTCATGTGGCTTAGCCGGGCACATTCCCTTTTTGCATTCCATTACATTACGAAATAGAGATTCTCTTTACAACTCTGTCTCCGCCGTTTGTTTCTCCTTCTTCAGATTTTGTAGCCGTAGGATTTTCACAACAAAACACAACGCGTTGTGTTTCAACGGAGCAGAGACAGCGTTTTTTTTTCTTGGAGATTGTAGCAAAACGGAGTGTGTGTGGTGGCAGAACCAACTCTGTTCTTTGCTCGTGACCTTTTTTTTTGCTTGAAAAGCGCACACACGAGCTCAAGCTCGATTCAACTCGCTCCTTCGGAGAGAGTCTCGATAGATTTGGGTTTGTTGGAATGGAGTTTTTGGAGGCAGTGTGTGTCGTGTCATGTGTGTGGACTGTGGCCTACACAGGTTGAGTGCTCCAAGAAGAAAATAGAGAAAAAACGCTCTGAAACTTGTTCAGCCTTTCTCAACGCTTTCAGCCGTCCTTTCCAGAAAAACGAAGTGAGCCCAATTTACCAGCTTTTACTCTCAATTTTATATGTACACACATATACAAACTAGGTACATTACCAAGTATTCGAACATGTTTTCCGCATAAAGGTCACTAGAACTGTTTCCAGGTGGAGTAAGAGAGAGAGAAAAGCATATAAAAACGACTTGGTTGAATGAGTTGAGAACGGAGCTCATCAAGAGTAATTGAAGTCAGTGGCAATATTCGAGAGCCAAAACTTTTTCTATACCGCATTCCCTATACTGTTTTTGCTTATATACCAAAAACCATAATATTCCTGTTGTAAGCAACTAATACCAGTACTTTCCTCAATTGCGGCTTCTTCTACTTCTCTCTTGCCCTTTCTGCAACGTCTCTCACGCTTTACTTTTTTTCTCCACATCTCCGAACACTCGGATATTATTACACATGTGCGCACATATTATGTACATCATTCGCGTATGTGTAAATGTACGAGTGTGCATGTGGCTCATATCAGATTGAGGACAAAAGGGACTTTATTGACTTTCCTCGCTCTCCTCTGCTTTTCTTCCCGTAATTTGTTGGGAAGCGCTTTTCTCTCCTGTTTTGTGCTGAAATTAAAAGGATTTTATTGCTTTCCTTCACAATCTCCACGAACCGCTGGAAAACATTTAGGCTTCATCGCAATTTGCGTCTTCTCTCCCCTTTCTTGTTCCAGATCGATGATTAAAGTCTGTTTAGGATAGTCATGATAGGACCAGTAGTTCAATCAGTTTGAGAGGTGTACACGAGGTATACAATTACATAAAAGCCTACACATTTTTATACCTAATCTCTTTCTTCAACAGAGGATCAAAGTAATCTACTCTAGATAATTCTTCCAGACTCCGTTTTTTTACTGACTCTGTCTACAATACCTTCTCACAAAGAGTGAGTTCATTCGTCCAACTTTGAACTTGTATACAACCTTGATGATCATTCCTTTTTTTCTTCGTCGCAATCAGTGTTCACGCTGCTCGTCCACAGGGGATTCTCTCGTTTCACACGAATGACGTCACTCCATGTTGTTGCTATTCTTGCACAACACACATTCTCCACCATGCCTACATCCCCTGACAAATCAACGCGATCTTAATTTCCTCCTCTCGTCCATTTTGACTTGTACATTGGTGTGTGAAACCGCAAAGGGAAAACACGACGGCGACAGCACACAATCATAATCTTCCTTTCACAACAACAACGAGAATTCACCTGAGTCACACACATCAGTCTGCCACATCGCTTGCCGTTGGTGAGAGGCTCATCCGCTGTCAATTGGACTTCACAAAAAAAAGCTTACAAGCGGCGACGACAATTACAGTGTGTGTGTTCTATGTGTGTTGGAGCACACTGCCTTACATGTGCATGTGTGTTTGAGTGCATATGTATATCCTCTGGGATTGTTGAGCTCATCTTTAAAACAAAGCACATAAAAACTCTTCCTAGAGCTTAAAGTGTGCATATATCCAGCCAGAGCCTGAAGATCACCTATTCTCACCGTGACTGACCGTCCCAAAAGGTCATAATCCAAGTGATCTGCCCCATTAATTTTCTCTCTCACTTTTATTAATCGTGTACGCTTATGTGGAGGAGGCACACCTCGGCAGCATGTTCATACACTCGCTTTTGATGCCCTCAGCAGTATTTCTGTAGATGACGACTAGAATGAGCCATTTGAACGAGTCAAGGTGAAGTACAAAAAACCAGAGATTTTAGAGAGAGGAGCACACTGAGCGAGGATTTTTGTGTTGATGGGTGCAACTTTGGAATTGGAATCACTCCACGTTACCAACAACCAAGACGATTGTGCGCTTCATTAGCATATAAACCACCACTCTGTCGCGAGCGACCTTCACTGAGGAAAGCAAGCGAAATGTAAAGTTTTCATAACAATTCCATCCTCTCCACGACAAAGAGTATTCATCGACATTTGTAGTCATCACACATCATCACGGTATCTCTCTTCACCAGTGAGTACAACATAAACCCGTTTTTCACATTTTTTACGACTTTTTCTTCGTTCTCATCATCGTGTGCTTCTACCACATCATATTTATACTTACACACTTCCTTCCCTTCACATTCATCATCGTCGTTTTTTTTGTGGGCCAGTTTGAAGAAGATGGGAAATTACGCCTAAATTTATGCTGAAAACACAATAAATGTTTGTGGTGCTCCTGTTGTGTGTGGATGGTAAAACAGCCCATAACTCTTTGGCCATGACTCATTCATGATTACAGATACGATTTAGCAGAACAGCTTGGAGTAACGGCACAAGTGTTTAAAAAGGAATGGCTGACCATTAAAATTCATGAAAAAAGACAGCAGACGTCTTCGCACTTACTTCATCCGGTCGCTACACATTGCTGCGCGGAGGGCGTACCGAAGAAGTTGAAGCGGTATTGACGCAAGTGACAAGTGCAGCAGTTCCACTTTGGCAAGAGTCACAATACGAATGCAACGTGAAATTGTGAATGTGCTTCTTTCTTGTGAAAGACTTTTACTCAGAAATATTGGAAAAATTGAATGATAAGTGATTGTGTCATCGATAAAAAATGTCAATAGAGAAGCACGCACTTTTGTATGGAATATAATCAGGCTTTGTGCTCCTCTTCTTGAAAGTGTGCATTTTCATAGCATTTTTACTCTGTGAGACGATTGCATGGAAGTCGTCTCTTTTCCACTTTTCCACAAGTGAATAAATCGCCACTACTGTTTGGCCTGCTTGACAGACACTTAATTGAGTTTCCTGGGCTGAAAACGGGAATGATTAATACGCAACAGTTTTTTCCTCTGAAGTGTCATTTTGATTAGCACACAACGCGAAAGCCGAGTTGTGAGTGTTTTTTGCAGCAGTCAGAACAGTCGTTGGAAGTGTTATTTTTTTTTCAGAATTTTGCTCGTGTTGGTCAATTGCAAGAGGAGTATTGTCATTGAGTGTGTATTGTGAATGACCTGTTGTGGGCAGAAGGTCAAGCTGGATTTTTAGTGAAGACCTTAAGTGGAATTTTTGCGTTTGACACCCTCTAAAGCGACTTACGAGATAATCAGAGAGCTCATTGTATCTCAAGAAAAAATACCGGTGGCCATTTATTTCAGTGTCTTCAATTTGTGAGCCTGGTGTAATTCGGGGATCGTCAAAGCTGTGTTCTATTCATAAGGTGACAATGATCGTGAGAACTGATTACCAACACGAATTCACAATGTCTGGTAAGTAAAAAGGGGGATTAAACCGAAAACATTGTGTAATGTATAAACTTTTTATGACGATGCGTAATACACCCCTACGCTTTCTTTTTTTGAGAAGCCTTCAAAGAATACTTTTTTGAGTTCTCACATTTTGAGATTTCACTATACTGCATTGTGGCAATGGATCCGCATGGAATTATTTTTTAAGCTACTGTAGCCAGCAACGATGGTCATGGTAGATAGGCATAATATTGTGCTCACATCATCAGAGAAGCGCTTACGGCTATGTTCGCATATCAGAGGCACCAACTTTCTGGCTCCAGAGTTTCGCATCATCATCCCTTTTAGTAAACAAAGCATGTCTCGAGGAATCCCGCATTAAAATGTACAAAAGGGTGCTCCGCTGCAGAAAAGTGTGTGTTTTACTGTGTTTGCCAAGTGTGTGATCTAATCATCATCGTGTACAATATTAAGGCAGTGCACTCAGAAAACACACACTGAGCACTCGCATTGTATGAAACAATGCAATCGCAAAACATGTACGATACACGCGCTTTCATCATTCTTGTGTTTCCTTTTGGTAGCCATTAATCCGCATAAGATTGGTCAGAGATTTTCCCTTCATAAAATAGTACAACAAAGACGAAGTATACCCGTATTACGCTGTTTCTATGCAAGGAACAAGGTTTTATGGAAATTATGTATTTTGCTCATAAGTCATCATCACTATCAGAGTCTTGTCGCAAACGAGTTGCTTGAGGCGAAATTCGATGTTTTATTAGAGCTCTTTTTTCCGAGGGAGGTGCACACAAATCGTGTGCAACCTGTAATTAGCAGTTTTATATTTGAATTTGTTACGAGCTACATTGAGTATTCTAAAGATGTAATCGGCGACGACTCGTGTTCTCATTATTATTCCTGACTCGTGTGTAACACACCCGCATCCCCAAAGTTTTTCAAGACCTTTATTTGAGGGTGGAAAGGCAGGGCTTTGTGCAAAGACCGAGAAAAGGCTGTTGTGGGGTTGGCAGAGTATGTTCAGCTTATCACTATGTTTACAATTAGACCTTATCTTAACGACCCCTTTCATGTCTGGGAGCGAGACGAGGGCTCATTTGTAGATCATTTTTGCTACGTGCTTTCTTCACGTTGCGTAAACATTGCGCGACCTTTGTTCAGGGTAAAAATCAGTGCTAAATGTAAAAGGACGGCGGTTATCAGTTGGAAGACGTGAAATCGTAGTGAAATTTTTAGACGAAAGTGATAAGCAGCGGCACGCACCTTTTGAGAGAAAGTTTCATGCGATATTGTACACACCGGAAATGAATATATGACTTTATACGCCTATTTTTGTGATCATTGAATTTCTTTACTGCTCACCGAAAAACATCATCTTTGTCACAACAAAGTTTTTTGCTTTTCTTGAAAAATAGAGATTTTCATAAAGATTCTTTGGATGCGTGACTTTTGAGAGATTTTGCAGAGTCACTCACAATCCCATGTGTTCACATGTAGTTTTTATGTGTCCAGTGTATGACATGAGCGAACATAAAAAGGAAATCTTTTTATGCGTGCGTGTTGACGTGTCATTTAGCCTGATCAAACATTTGGAAAGAGTCTGCACGACATAATGTGTCGTGACATTAGAGTTTACAACATGGGCGCGTCTCCTTGCTTAGCACAACTCTTTTTTAGAGTTCTCTATCGACAGAGAATAAAATAGAGAAAGTACAATACGCTTTTGGATGTCACGCTGAAAGATAACGGGATTTTTTTCCTAGCACAAAATGGAAAGAAAGCTTTTTAAGAAGATTCACAGCGTGTCACGCAAGGGGCATGGTAATTACTACGAGAATCCGTGGGGAGAGTGCCACCGACATTTTTTTGGCCCACACGGTCCCACATAAAATATTTATGCTCACCTTTCGAGTGAACGGAGTGACGGACACTAATGTTAATTGGAATTCATCAATCATTCAATCACACACTTGCTCCCGGCTTTCAGTCAATCATCAAATAACTTTTTGCTGCTCTTATATATGCCCCCTGCAAATCAATACTTGAGTAACAAAGTTCCATTGTAATGAACATTCTCCGCGAAAATACACTTATCGTTATCAAGAAATCAATATAATGCCTAAAAATTCTCTCACTTTCCCTCGACGGGAAACTGGAACTCGGCAAAAGTTCCAAAAATAAGAATAAAAAACTTTCTACCACTCTCCGTCTCCGGTGGCGTTGTTGGACTTTATTAAGCCACTTTGGAGAGCTCTTGTCGTGCGCTCATGTTTCCTCTGGACAAATATGGACATACGCTGTCGGTCTGGTTCGAATCTCGATATTGTGTTTCCCGATGTAATTTGAGAGCTCCCTGGGCACCACTCCTGAATGGCGGTCTTGTATTTGATGTCTTGATCGAGAGAGGATTATGTGCTCATGTTTACTATGTTTATGATCTAATTTTCCTTCGTCTTGTTATTATTATTAGTCCTCATCTCCACACTACTCTTCCTGACGTGGACAGCAGGGGACACGGTCACTGCAACCAGATCATTTAACAATGACCGCACAAGTGAGGTGGAGGTGCCAGAGTCACTCCCAGTGCCTATGGCTATGACCCATGATATTTCGTCCACCATTTTCCAGGTACTACAGAAACTTTTGCAATAGCTGTATGTAATATATGTATGCTTCTGTAAACACAATTGGCTTTCTCCGTAGATGCCTCATCACCGGTCGCGAAGAAAGCGAGATCTGTCCAGTGATCTACTCGACGCAGCTGCCAACATTGGAGTGGGAGGTACATAATAATATGAGTTGATAGCGATTACTTTCTCCACTTTCCAAATTAGCGTCATACCCATAAAATTACCTGCGTCATCGTACTATAAACATGAGAAAATATATGAATAAGCTTTATAGTAATGTCGGGATATGATAATTTGCTCATCACACGAATGTATGTCTTGTGTCTTTCAATTCGCAAATGGATTCGCCCCTTTTATGACGACTTGATCCGTACAAAATGAACCTCTCGGTTGAATTTGCGTCTGGCCAATAATACAAAAAACCGAACCGCATCCCATTTCTCGGTCGTATGTGTCATGCATGTCAATGTAGGAAGCTACATTAAGTGAGTTGCTTTTTATTGCGAGCGTAACACTTTCCCCAACTTTTTTATGGATTTAGATTATATGGCGTGTGGCAGGATGCCATGACCTTGCCACGACGAGCAGAAGTTTAAAGGGATACAAAGAAAAAATGACATTTGTGTGTATTTTTTGGCTGCGGTTGTCAGGAAGTTCAACACCCTGGTGAATGGTGTTCCCCCAAACGTGAAGGAGGCATTCATTGAGCAGGACTTTTCGAATGTGACCGAGGCAGACATTCGAAACCTGAACATTTCCGTTCTGGAATTTATTCCAGTAAGATGATTTATATATGCTTAAAATATGAAATTGAGTAGCGAATTGGAAGATGTGAGATTGCATAATAATTTTGGTTATGTCACAGCCAAAAGTGATCTCAAAGATGAACTCTACGTATTTGAACCCCGTGATTGAGCGACTCCTCCAAGCAAACAAGCCTTTAGCTCTGGGTAGAGTGGTCCAAGTGGTTGGCGACAAGATGGACTCAAATCAGTTGCTGGACAAAATTAAGCAAGCTGGAGGAATGAATGACGTACGTGGCCCTAAAATGAATTTTTAAAAATTGCATAGATTAATTTTTTAAATGAAAAGTCGTATTTTTGTAGCAAAACGAAGAAGCTGCCAGTGTGCTTTTGTATTCAGCCCTGAACCAGGTAGGCGACAAAGGAGGCATGAACACCCAAATGATTCGCCGACTAAGTGGAGAAGGACTCCTCAGTCTTGTGCCTGAAGAGCAACTGATGAAGGTGACCGACCCTGCTGCAGCAAAGTCATTGTAAGATAAGCATAATTATAAACCTCATTCTGAGTTTCCTGAAGACTGCGTTTATCATGCAAGTCTCGTGTTTGAAATTGTTTAAGGCTCAACCGATTGTATTCAAAGGCGACAGGAGACACAAGCGATCTGGACGACGTGGATGACAAAGCTCTCGTCTACAAACTCGCCGAAACCGGGTACGGCAAAGCAGAAACATGGTCGGCGGACACGCTTCGCGGAGT
>JAHZMW010004745.1:0-13833 GCA_027743745.1 Alloscopus bannaensis
TGGTTTCACATTTTATCAATGAACAGCTCGTTTTTGTACAGAAGGAGGGAAATCGGCGTGTGGGGCCAGGATGTAAAATTCCCTCGATTTCGATGTACTCCCACATACATGATGAATGACAACGGAAAATTTTCGAATAAAGAGCACTTCGTCTCCACTCCTCATTTGAATCGCATTTTTTTCAACCCTTTATTACTTTACCTTTGTCTGAGGAGATTTTCATTCATGACGCACGACTTGAGTGGATCTCTTGTCTGCTTTCGCAGAAGGAAGATTACAGGGAATCCAGTACAAAAAACTTTATGAACATGTATTACTACTAGAGAAAGAGGACTTATAGTCATCAAATAATATTATTATGAGGATATCTCACTCTCTTGAAAGTCCCACTAGTACTGTGTGTCTGACAAGTTTAAAATAAGTTTTTTTTAGTTCTCTCCTCCCTATGCAGTACACACATGGCTTGAGAAAAATTAGAGAAGAGTTGTTACGCGCACCTATGTACGTGATGTGACTGATGGTGTAAAATGGACCTCCAACAAGAGTGAGCGGAGGGACTTTCTTTTTAAAAAATGGAAGCTCTCCACATTTCAAAAACTCTACACTTATTACAGACACTCAGGGAGAGTGAGCCAGGGCCACCCGAGAGACTCGGTGGAAACTGAAAGCGTGAATTTGTATTTGAAACATCGTCTTTTTGTGTAAGCGCACACACATGGATCGCCCACTCCATTATTCCCGTGTAATATTCACATTTAATACCGAGGCTCATCCTATAATTATCCAAGGGGTTCTAGCTCATCTTGTCTGTTGAAACATAATTCGTTCGGAGTGCACACATTTCTTCGCAGAGAGAACGTGTTCATTTCCCTTGCATTTTCAATGAAGCTAATGTGCACAGCTCTTTTAATAAAAATGCCTTCGAGTTCGACGTACAATGAGTCTTTTAAATTAAAGAGGCACGCTACGTGAAATATAAGCTTTTTTCGGTCGACTGGAGTTTCGAGGCAAAATTCGTAAGCTGAGATGAAGGAAACTAAGATGAAGCTCAATATTCGTATTCATCTTGAGTGTATATTGTGTTCTGCGCACATTGTTCTCTTCCCTATTATTGGTCAGTATTTAAATACAGCCGTAAATAATACATGATCTCTTCTTGATTCATCTTTGTAAACCTCCTACACATTCATAACGATCTTAAAGTAATACACAGCAACTGAACACACACTTCGATCACCAAAAGTAGTCGTATGGTGCATAAATGTTTTCAAGATGGAGATCGTGTGGTGTAGAAAGCTGTGTAGGGTCGGAGTAACCCACCATCCGGCATTCGAGAAAGAGTTGAGCGAACAGATAGGTGGTCCTCGTATCGTAAAGTTGAAGTAATAAGTAAGTAGTAGTAATGACGTTGTTAATGGCATCGTAATTTTCTGTCTTGTGCGTTCCCTATTCATCCTCCTCCTGAAGCGTTGAGAGAGCGTTCATCCGTAATCGTCGTGAGTCTAATATGGATCCTATGAATAAACACCGGTTCTCTCTGTGTGCAAGTGCATTCAATCCACGCTTTTGAGACTTCCAGCCAGCGATCGTAGAAGGATAATATTAGCATTGCGCTAAATGAACATTTGCATACCGTGAAAGAAAAAAATACCGACGAGTATCTACTTATATGTGTATCTGCAAGTCTTAAAAAGTTTTGTTATGTTTATTGACCAATTGTCAAAGATGGAATATATTTTTCTCGTGATTCCTCTCGAAGTACGGGATGCGAGGCGTTTATATCTCTGTCACTTTACAAATCCTGTACGAAACCGTGCATTAAAGTCTTATCGTTTACATCGTTAAAGCCGCTCTCCACAAAGAGTAAAGACGATCGGCGCATTATCTTTATAATTTACAGAGGTGCTTCTCTGATTGCTACGTTTTAATGTGCAGTTTGTCCTATTGATACATGAGCTACATTATGCTATATATAGGCAAGTGTGTGCGGCCACAGTGATGGAGACAGAGAGGAGATAATTTTGAATGGATTTTTGAAGGAGTTGGAACGTAAAACTCTAGCGTTTGCATTATTACAAGAGATATGGGAGACGTTGAGTGTGTCCATTTGAAAGAATATTTCGAAAGAGAATTGCCGTGCGGTGGCGTTTAGTTTTATGAAGCAGAAAATGAAAGAGGACCTCCCGTGAAATGTTGAGAAGTGGTGGTAACTCTTCAACTTCGATTTTCCCCGTAATTCTCATTCGCCATATAGAGTCTAAGTGTAGAGGGATTTCGTTATATTACAGCCGTGAGTTGTTACTCTTTTGCAATGAGGTTGTTTAAATGATTAGAGATTAGTGAGAGACAGCGAGGATTTTTTTTTGAACGAATGAGAATATCATTAATGCGTATATGTAAATGGCGAAGCATGTCATTGTCTCTTGCTGTTCCATCAACATCAAAGATTCTATCTAAATGTCACGAAAGACGTTTGCAAGATGCCAGTTGGCTTGATCCAATTCTTCAAAGACGGTGAAGCTTCGGTGCGCATCTGACATATGAACATGTGTAACAATCTTTGGTGTAACCTGTGGAATTTATATTTTCCACGAGCGTTTCATCAAACGCCGTGTCGGACGGGGTTGGTTTTAGGCGATAACTTTTTGTTGCGTGCTCCTTCCTTTAAGGTGAGGTGGTGGTGATCCCGATTGTAATCTTTTGCCTCGTCATTACCACATTGACAGAACACATGCAGGCTTTATTACACGGGGAAAGTTCTCCATGCATTAAATTGCTCCGTGTTTAGCAAAAATGAGCTACCCATCTTCGCAACATGGAGTAACGACTCGGCTTGTTTCATTCATTTGCATCTTCATCCATTGAGATATGCCTTGTTGGGAGCGAGCATCTGGAAAATTTGCGTGAGGGTCGTGTGTGAAGTGAGATGGAAAATGTTTCCACAAAAGACAAAAAAGTGCGACCGTGTGCCCTCTGCGGAAACATTCGTGTCAATTATATATCCCGCAGCAGAACGCTTTTAAAGGCTTGTTGTGTTCGGGGTTATCATATAAACCTACTTTTTTCCACATGCCAATCTTGCCACCAGTTGATTATAGGTTGCTTAAAATATTTTTGCTTCAGAAATATATGGAGCAAAGTGTAGGTTGTTTATTAAAATGATTTAATATGAATTTCAGCTTTAAGAATGTTTTTGGTTTCGCATAAGTTATTATTTAAAACCGTCACTTCAACTTTTAATTTGAAGACTGCAAATGGTAGAAAAGGTTAACAATGAAAAATGTTAACCGGACCAAATTGACTTATATCATGCTAAATCTGGTAATATACAAGCTTAACCGATTCGTAGTAACTCGTGACCATCACACACAGTCCAGAATAAATGTGATTTCGAACCTGACCAGGAATTCCTCAACGGTGGAGGTCATTAATTTCTTCTCTATTAAATCTGGCAGAAGGGATTTGTACACATTTCTTTTGTCCATTCTCGGTGAAGCTGCTTCAGCGATCGCTATCTTGACTTTGCCTATCTACTTTCATTAGCCACATTATCATGAGAGCCTCCCCATTTGCAGGCTCATGACGGAATAGTAATGACATATTATGTGATGAGCCTCATTTTCCTAAATGCAAATACAGGTTCTACAACAGCGATTAACTGGCTAGATATGGGCAAAATTGATTGATTGCTTGCATGATTAGCGTAAATTCATTCGCTGAGGTCAAACGATTTAAACTTGTAACGTTTTCAAGAATCTACTTGAAATGCTGACTGCATAATATCACAATTGATGAACCCTGGAATTGCGACTCGATAAAATTTCCCATGTTAAACAGAGAATGACGTAGTCTGAATTTTAAGCAAGAGGGAAGGCTTGGTCGTATCCTATAAATTGTTGGCATTTTTTAACACGTCCATTTCGCCAATAATGAGAAAAATGCACTCAGCCAGAAATAGTTTAACGTGACGTACTGTAATGATTTTTCGTAGGCCTCGCTGCCTCCGTTGAAGAAAACGTGCGGGTCTCCGAAACCCAAGTCGAGAGGAAGAATGTCGCGGGCCACAGTGCTACTAAAAAAGCTTATTTTGACAAGTGTGTGTGTGGTGTTAAAAGAATTTATCAGTAGCCTGGAGCTAATATTACCGTCATGAAGCAATCTTTTTATTTCAAAGGTATGTGTGCTATGTTGATGTGAAATCTCACTCAAAGAACGTTTGAAATCATGACTTGGAGATTGCAGAGAATAGATGTCTTACACTCTCACACGCATCCGCATTTCTCTCGCTTTGAATGTGGTTTGTCCGAATGAAAGAAGGCAATTTCATGGTCATGTGTGGCCACAGTCATGGTGGATCAATCCAGAACAATGCTACACATTTGCTGAGCAATAACAATAATGGTGGCTCCGACAATACGTTAATACCTCACATAAAATACTCCTTCTCCCGATGAAATTCTTTCAGTCTTTATTTCACAACTTTTAGATAATCTTTTTGAATGGGGAACACTCTACGCGTTTTAACTCTTCTCTGGTGTCTGGAGAGCGAAAATTGAGCAAAGTGGTAAATGCATTATTACTTCACATCTGCAAAGATCGATTTCACTTTCGATTTAAAAGATTTATATCGTCGATTTATTACGAGGCGGTCCATGAATTCAATTTGTCAGCTCCTTGTGCGTTCAACTCACTCTAATTTCTGATTTTTAATTGAAAAATACAACTCAACGATGATACCTGCAGAGTGCAAAAATAGTGGCGGTCTTCTGAGTCGGTGGTGNATTTCTGATTTTTAATTGAAAAATACAACTCAACGATGATACCTGCAGAGTGCAAAAATAGTGGCGGTCTTCTGAGTCGGTGGTGTGTACCTATTAGGTATTAGTCATGCCGTGACTTTAGTTAGCACTTTGCAAAAGATTTGAAGTCGATGACCATTCTTCAATGTTTAGACATGGAGTGTCAATTTTGTGCTTCCATTGCAATTCGTCGTCTTCCACTGAGCATGTCCTGATTGTATAGGGAAGGTGCCAACGTCGCATCACTTGACAACTTTATGAGCATTCGTATAATGAAGATAATTAACAGATTTATTGCTGTCCGAAGCTGAACACAACATTGAAGATAATTTGTTTGTCAAAAAGTAGTCCAGCCATCGATGCTTAGACATTGCGTAGGCATTACACAAATATTTTGCAACTGGCAAAACGGTATTTATGAGGAGACCAGAGGAAATGTGAAATTCAGAATACAGGCAGACATGCACAAATCACAGAGTGTAAAGTAACACTCTTTCATTTTCCCGAAATGTTTATAAGAAACTTTGGTCAAGTCCCGTTGCGGTATCAGTAAATACCTTGACTGCTTACGATTATTTGAAGATACATAATAGTATTTGTAGTAGATTATATATAACACACAAGAATCGTCAGAATGCTTCACTACATACGACTACTGAAAGATCACTATTCATGTGGCGTAGGTAATGTTATTTATTTGTTTCATACATTTTCTGACTCACTTCCCCGCGAGACGCATTCGGCGGAGTTAATGTTGCGTGTGGTGAAAAATGCAGAGTTTGTTTGCGTTTGATGTTTGAAAACATGTGTCTCGTCATGATTTAGCATCGGGGAGATCTTTAAATGGTAATTAGACCCAGTTAAATACCAACTTCATTTTCTCCTTCTGGCAGGCCCACCACACTAATCATTTCTCAAGAAGAGGCTCTGGTTCGTCGTGGATATTTGTGAAATAAGTAGTTTACAAACGCTGCAACAAACGGAGGCGCATCATGAGGATTTATGACAGTGACAACAGATATCTTTGTGAAGACTTTTGAACTGACAAATAGTCAAACCAGGAGGCTACGTGGCTCAACCAAACTGCGCACTACTTTTTACTATCCGAAATGCTCTCTAAAAACTCAAACGAGGTCATAGGCAGTACAAAGGGTTTTTGGAGCGAGGAAACAACTCTCCTTGAGGTGTTGTATTGCATTTTACTTCTAGACACCGATTTATAGCTCGCCCTCTGCGTTTTATGAACAATTTTTTATATCATAAATATAGCTTCTTTCATTAAAATTAGTAATTAATTTAGACTTCAGATTTTAATCTGGGCTAAGAAACTCGATCAGGCAAAGTTTTTCATTTTAAAGCACATGGCTTGTCAGCAGAAGTTTGGCAGTGATTACGCCGGTTTCGTTCCATATTAAATAGAACTGGAAGTTTTGAAGAAGCTCACTCAGTAGCTCAAAATATTTGTGTGGCAGATCAAGCAAATAAATTCTGGCATGAATACATTGATTTTTTTTGTATTCATTCGCCTTCGTTGAGGAGTGGCCCGATATTGCAAAAACCTTATGGGTATGCGTAGGGAAATAAATTTAAGTTGAAAGGATTCCTCGCTTACTGCTTTACACAAAAGCAATTGCAACGATGATCACATTCAGGAATATTATGGCTGTAGGAAACTTGTGAATCAGCTCGAGTGTAGGAAAAAACCGCATAAAAAACCAGTAGTCACCCAGAGAGTCCGAGAGAGCCAGTGACTTTTAACTTTTTAATGCCAATTATACACATACATCATGTCATGGAGAACGAGGAGATGACTCTATAACTTTTTGTCTGTCGTAACATTAGTTTTGTTCGTAGAGGTGAAGTCTCCTTTCTTACAAAGTCAAATAATATATCCGTGGGAGAGCAATTAACCCTTTATTTACTGTCGAATGAGATCATGCCTATTTCATCACTCTTGTTCACCTTCCCTCTCACCCCGAAACTGCATTATTACATTTGCATACCTCACTCATCTTGTTCGACATGAAGTGCAAAATTCTTGTCTTTTTTCACTAATTTTAGTGCTTACGACTTGCTACATTTTTTTTGCAAACTTGATGTGTTGACTTACCTATGGCAAACTTTGGTTTTTCCCAGAAGCATTTGCTTGAATACTTTTTTCTTTATGAAAATGTTGTTTGAGTAATTTTTTATTTGTCCATAGACATCCCATGTATTTGCAAATAGATAGAAAGACTTTTCTTTACCATTTGAACACATTAGCGCAATATAAGTCTGCAGAGATAATAGTCTCAGATTAGTTGCATTCGTATGCAAAATATGCACAGCTTGCTAGTCAATTGCAATCGTATATTATTTATTTTGGCGCAAAGAAATAAAGCGAAGAATATCATTTTGACTGTGTGAACAATGTGAAGCTTAAATTTCGCACTTGGAGAAAAAGAAATAAAAAATAAGCTTCTCGTGTGGCACACGAAAGGATGCCAGTGAGTGGCTAACTGTCGTATGTATAATAAAATCTGACACCGTCCTTTTGTCAGTGTGACACGGAGAAAGGTGCCGTGATTAATCGCTTCTTCGCAATGAGTTATAAGCACTTTCAACGGAGAGTTCAAACGCGAGCGAGAATTTATTAGCGGAGAGGACGCGGTGGAACAGCAAACTCATCTTCCTTTTTCGACGTAATAAAAAGATGTATAAAAATGCTGTGAAGCATAAAACTGTATGTCCTGAAGTTGTAGTAATCTTGAGGCTAGTTTGTCTCCGTCTCGTCAAACAGAATTCATTTTTTGTTTATTACACTCATTCCGTTTTCTTAATGCCGTTTTCGGAGATTAAAGTACTGCAGGTAATACATCGCTATAAAACGGCAAGGTAATAAAATCAGGACTTGAATATAATTGCGACTTTGTGTTTCTCAAGTTGCAAGAGGAAAGATGAGAAAATGGCGTTTGCAGCTGAGAACGTGTCCAGGTATATACATGACATTACAGTTGTTGTAATGATTGTGATAATTACGTTAGTAAAAACTGCCGACAATTTTGTTCTAAAGGTATTTGCTAAAATGCATACTCAGGGTCAGGAAGACTCTCGAGAGTTTCAAAGATGTTTAAATTAGAGTTTGGATAGAATTGGAAAAAAATGTACATAGAAAACTTTTTAAAAATCTTGATTGTTTTATTACTTTTTTAAGTGACAAAAATTAGAATGGGAAGTGACAATGTTGTTCAGATTGTATTGTAAACACGATATATATCAACGTAGGCAACTTTAATACATCAAACCGACCCAAAATATCAACAAATGCCTATTACGTATTTTTGGCAAATGATGTGAAGTTATAATATAGGTCTTACGTGTAACCAGCTTAAACATTGGCTTTTGAAGTGGACGTTTATGAACTCTTGATCTTTTTTGTGTACATATTACAGATTATTTACTTACCCTCTTATATTGTAATGTGATCATCTCCCTGGCCCCCATCGGTTCTATCCTCCTGCAAATCTTGATATACAGGAATGATTGCAGAATACGTTTGAGAATTGAAAGGTTAAAAATAAAGGTGACGAGTCTGACTCAAAACCGCAGTTGCTTTGTTTGCTGCCTTTGCACTTTCTTGAGTGTGGATCGCTGTGAAAAACTGCCACGGGCTTTCCTAAGGGATATGTATTTTTCTTTGTGATCAACACCGATTCACAACCCAAGCTCAATTCAGTGTTCCTCATTCCTCTCACACGTCAGAAGAAAACACGTTGATCTTTTTGTCGAATAAAAGGATTTTGGACATTATCTCTGAGGCGTCTTCCACTCGAGAATTTGTTTGCAGATGGAAAGAATGCGAGGCCTCTTATCTTGACTTGTTATTACGTACGCTTAAATTAGTGAGATGAAACATCCAATTAGTCCATACCACATACAACAGAACACATTGCAAGAGCTGCAAAAATATTTAGCAACATTTTTATGCAATCCCATAGCTTGCACTCTAATTCAAAACGTGCATCTGTGTATCTCAACAATGGATGCAAAGATTTTAGATTATTTTCTGTAAAAGCACCCGAGAAGAGATATGTGGCCAGGTTTTTAAAATGGGAAAGCAGAAGCGCCACGTTTGTTTTAGAATATGGATAGGTAATATTATAAAAATCAAGGCAAACTCCATAATTTAACAGAAGTCTCAGCTTCGTTGAGGCTTTTAGTGAGTACCCGACTAGTTATCCATGTAAATTGGTGTCGGACACCTGACAAAGCAGATCATCAAAAAAACTACGTAATGAATGCAAAATCATGACTTCACTTTTGACCGAAACAGCAGCAAAAAACGAACATTTTTTGTCAGACTTTTTGGTGGTAGACATAACGTCGCAGTATCGAGGTAAATAAATACTGGTGCACCAGAGATGAGTAGCAAGAGCAAGGTACCACTAATAACAGACAAGCCCGACAGTTTTTTTGTATACCCGTAAAGAAATTTAACCATTCACCAATACCAGCCTCGTGATGATGATATGGTGTTATGTTTTTTTCCTGAAATCATTTCTTCTCTTCAAAACGCAATTTCTATGACCTGTGTGATTTCATTGAGATTTTGTTGGATACGTGTTTTGGAGAAACAAGGAGTTGTCCACATCTTATATGAACCTGTTGCATAAACATAATATGGATCTCCTCATAATACTCCCCATAAATTCTTATGAATTAACGACGATGATGATGTCAACAAAAAATATCCTCTGAGAGAAAAAGGGCACGGCACCAGAAGAAAGAGTGATGTTTGTAAAGATTTTTATGAATGGATGACGGAACAGGTAAACGAGACTGCTCCGTCGTCAGTCTTCGGTAAACAAGAAAAAAGGGGAAAAGTCGAAAGAGGAGTAAAATATCTTAGAGGCTTGTGATTAGCGTATTTTTAACCATCACTCACCCTCACTAAGAGTCAGGAGTACTTCTAGAAAAAAACTTGATGTAGTAACCTAAACAGTGCTTTTTTCATGACAAAAAAACTGCAACTTGTCCATCGAATCGTCAACTTGTCCTGGCTTGTCATAAGATGCTGAGATGAAAATACTAAATTGTTATACTTTACCCCATCTCATCGCCGCAAGAGTGGAGAAGACATGAGGGATGCGCATCAGTATTTAGAAGCGTTATTAGGGAACTCTATTATTCTCTCGAATCTCTCTTGCCTGTAGCTCTCCAAGTGGACATTAACACGTACCATGAATCATGAATGGCAAACATGCGAGACGCAAATACTATACGAGTAATAAGCCACAAACTGAAGATGGCCAAACCTTGAGATAATTTAAGAAGACAAAAAAAGATTGAATGAACCCATCAGATATTTTCTCATTCACTCTCCGTAACCTCTCTTTGGCTTTAAATTACAAATTTTCAGTGTAAAACCGGCTGTCGCTAAAAGTCAAGAAAGAGACGATATATCCACCTGATCCTCAGCCAAATTGAGGGTGGGGGTGGAACAAGTTTCGCTATAGACTTGCAAATTTTTGCAATTTTTTATTGTGTGATCTCGCAAGCGTTGCTGGTGGTATTTTCAATTTATTACTGGATACTCATGAATAATATGATAAAAGGTGCGCGCACACTCTATTCTCTTTCTCTCTTCAGTCATACTATACAGACGTGTGTGCAAAATCCTTTATTTGTAGCCAACAAAAAAGAATCCATTCACATTCACAAAAGATCTTCTTTATTGGGTGTATGTGATTGCATAGTCATTTACGTACATTTTTTGGGTGGGATATCGCCATTTTCCATGTCATAGTAATACAATTTGACTAACTAGCGCTTTGCAATGGTTATATTCAAGTTCGTAGATATGGAAACGACACACTATACATATAACGAGTCTTAGAAATATAGAAAAGTCTTCTTGAAAAGACCTGTTATATGTATAGTGTGTCGTTTCCATATCTACGAACTTGGTTATATACAAAATCCTTTATTTGTAGCCAACAAAAAAGAATCCATTCACATTCACAAAAGATCTTCTTTATTGGGTGTATGTGATTGCATGAGCGTGAGTCATTTACGTACATTTTTTGGGTGGGATATCGCCATTTTCCATATCAAAATACAATTTGACTAACTAGTGCTTTGCAATGGTTATATTCTATTGTTAAAAGAAAGCAGATTTTGCTCTCTCCTTTATTACTCCTTTTCTTGAGTTTACTCTTAAGGTGCAGTGATGTTTTTGTGCTGTGGTTGTTGCGAATTTGCGATTTAGTGATATGCAGCGTAACCGTGATGAGACTGGCTTGTGGTTGTAGAATGCCCATACGTTGTGAATGGTTGTAATAAAGCACAATGTTTTCAAGATACATATTACTATAATTCATTGATTCCCTTAGTGTTGCCACTACACGCAAAAAACTTGGTTGAAATTCTCATTTTAAAATGAGAGATTTGAACTGGAAATGCATGCTTTAAGTTTTAACTTATTTTGCTGAGCATGACGCAATTTTTAAGGAAGAAACAAGAGGCAATGGTTGCGTGTAGCTTGAATAAAATTCCAACAAGAAAGTCGTGGTTCATTAGAGAAGACATGAAGCAGTGTCTTCAGTTTCGAATTTGAAGTATTAGAACGTTTCAGGTGGCACACGGAAAAAATATCGCGAAACGTTGTATGGCTAAATACCAAACGGCTTGATTTATGTTGGTTTATTACAGGCACAAGGAAAAAAGTAGAAGTGGATGAGACGAAAAAGTATGAAACATATTTTCAAAGTGTCAGTCAAGAGAAAGGTCTTTCTCAGCGAGAACTGTATCAACACCACCGAGCCGAAGGAGATCCTATGAGTCAAGAACCGTATTCAAGAGAAGCCCTCTGGCTCAAATCCACACACATGCTGAGGTAAGCAAATATATCTCGACATGCATATTAGTTCTAAGAATTCGCGTGATTTCAACTGAACAAAACGCTTCAAAATACCTGCAGACGCTGAGGTTGAAGTTGCCACCCAGCAAGTGAATAAACAATGAAACACACAAGTGTCAGTTACACGTAGCTTTTCTGGTTTCTTATTGATTCCCTTACGTACAAACTGACAAAGTCATTTTAATAGAAAGTGACATGTGTCACTCACTTTCTAGGGAAATCAATTCGTTTCGCGTGTAGCAAAATACAAGCGCAACTGGTTCAGGAGTCGGATTGAAGTCTTGGGTTCAAATTATTTCCGTAGTCAAACAACTGCAATCTTGCTAAACATTTCCTACGTAGCAGAGCCAGGGATTTGGGGTGTCACATTTTTCAAAGCAGATTTTCGGTATTAAGATATATTAGAGGATGGAGGAATAGAAGATGGCGTAATAGAAGGTTTGTTGAGCCACCGACGGACGACCCCTTCTCAATTTTGTAATTTTTCTTTTTTTTTCTTGCTCCACGCTAGTCGGCTGTTGGAATTAAATTTAAAGTGTTGTTTTCAAGATGTAATCTCGGAGATATTACATTTCCGTTCGGTTTTCCAGCGGAAGAGGATCTCCTCCTCTTATCGTTAGCTGCAAACCGGACAAACTTAATGTAAGATGGAAATGTAGAAAACGAACTCTTCAACATGTTCAATCTCAAGTCGCAGCAGTATTATGAAATGAGCTGATACTTGAATCATAATTACAGGATCGCGTGTGGTCTATCAAGTTCCCTACCGTTTAAATGCGATTATTACAAGAGTAAGGCATACAATCAGCCTCAAATCTATCGGAACTACGCACCGTTTGTAGGTATGATCGGAAAGGAAATTATTATGTAAATCTGGGAACAATGATTGAGGATTGTCGCTGTTGCGTAACTTACAAATGTTTTGGTGTTGTGATGATGATGATAATGTGAAACATTTTGGATACAAGATAAGTATAAGCCCAGACTAAAACTTTTGTCTGTGTGAGTTCTTTTCTCGGATCTGAGATCTATAGGATGATAAGCCTATATGTACGCTGCTTATTCGGATTGTGAGGTTAATTTGGAGAGAGTCTAACCCTTCATTTACCAAAGCTGTGTTTAAGATCTTAAAAGACGATGGCTGCCGATATAATTCTGTGATACAAGCATTTTATTTAAGGCATAAACTCTTCAGTAAAGAGTGCTTGTCCCGGGTCATGAAAATTGCATGCTACGTACATGAACACATGCTGGACAGAGGCTTGCATGATGTAAGATATAATTGAATCGGATAATCTGGAGTCAGTACGGACTAAAGTCGTTCGGGCTCCAGCCAACTTAACTGTTTACAAGACATTCATTTTGTTTACAGAAAGAGACACCAGGTCCACGTACAACAAGTGTGCTTTCTTATAAAGCCATTACAAACAGCAAAGATATATGTAACATATGGGCTAAACATTGCTCTTTATGATTTTCACTCACACGTCGGAACACATGGACGATGGAAACTTTAGACGGGAAGGGGCGAAAATAAGTGTTTTTTCTTCAATTTTCTGTTCCAGTTTTTCCCTTTTTTACACATTACAAAACTCTCCGTTGTTAAGATTGTGTAACTTTGGGATCTTCAAATCATCTCCCTGTTGCATCGTTTTTGTTGTTTTTCGGGGTTTACGATGCGTAATACACAATGTGCAGAGGGATTGCATTGCACAAGTGTTGCATTCTGCCTGGCTTTGCCCTCCTTGTCTGATTGCATGTGGGGGGTTTTCATTTGGATCAGTAATGATTAGTTCTTCGGCTTTTGAAGTTTCCTCTCCTCTGTGTTTGTGTTCTCCTGTTCGAAACAAACAGGAGGGGTGGATTTCGGGAAGATTTTATTGAATTGCTTTGTGTGTGGTGTAATAATGACTTTATGCTACTTTTAGGATCTCGCTCAGGTCAGGTCCTACCAATTTTAATCTGGGTGATTATTAAAAAAGATGGAACGATGATTGAGCACGCTACTGTCGGGAGAGGGGAAGACGTTTGGAAAGGGCAGTGTTTTCTGATGAAAACTTTGAGAGCTTCTTGAATTTTGGGTTGGAGTCTGAAGGCCAGGTGGTATACACGCACACAAATCCTGTCATTTGGTGG
>JAHZMW010004746.1:0-11603 GCA_027743745.1 Alloscopus bannaensis
ATACTGCGTTATTAGGGAACTGTAGTGTTTCCGATTACTTGTGAAGCAGACTCACCTTGATTTTGAAATATTACGATAAGACAAACGTCGGAATAGGTACATCTTTTTCATGATTACGCTTTTTACCCCATATGCGCACATACACATTACACATGAAAAGAATAAAACGACAAAACTCTCATCTAGGCATTTGTGTGGTGTGTATGTACATTTGTACACAATGCTAGTAAAATTGAGAAACCTGCCCACGGTCGTCTGGTTCAGGGTTTTGGATGATGTTTGCTGTGTGAAAGAAAGCAAGGATTGCATGTAAACAAAAAATGGTGAGACTCGCAGGCGAGAGCGAGCTTTCCCTGCAGCCGAAGTTGATGTGATCTAGTCAAGGCTACACGTTTTCAAAGATAAGCTAGACTACCCAGCATTGAAAATACATTTATTTTTTTCTTGCTTAATAAGATATGTGAAGTCCTCGAAGAGAAGGGGACTTGTTATATGTGTATTTATGTATATATTCTGAGATTTAATATGCTTGAGCATGAAATGGTGATTTGCACTGCTGCTTTTTATCCAGATGCACGTGGCTTGTATCCAGTCCACTCACCTTGTGTACTTACTTGAGTTTTGTGTACGTTCTGTTTTCACGAAAGCGCATCTCGTAATATTTCTTATCTATCATGTATAATCTTAAAAGTATGCTTTCAGGTTGATTGCCATCCCCTTTCCACTGCTCATATTACTTTTCCAGATGTTTCGTTCAACATCAGATTGTACAGTCACGTCGAATCCAGCGGTTAGACGGACGTGCGTTACGGGAGTGTGAAGTTTATGCAGTGTCATGAGAGAACACGGTGATGCGCCTTGCTTTACGGAATTCCTGGATGCATTTCGTGGAGGCATGAGGCACCCAAACAAAAGACGAAGTAATAACTATAATTTTTTCGGCCTTTTCCCAGACGTTGTATAGTTTCTCTGTGAGAATAAAAAAGTGGAGTAGAGTTTATGACTGTAGTAATGCTTTTACCGTGCGGAGCAATTTATGAATTCATTATCATGGCACATTGGCTGTGGAAAATGGGTTTGAAAAATCGAACGCACAAGGCAGCGGATAATTACCTAGACCTATCATTATCATGGCACATTGGCTGTGGAAAATGGGTTTGAAAAATCGAACACACAAGGCAGCGGATAATTACATAGACCTTCATGGAGTAAAACGCATCCTGCTTTTATGAGCAGACATATGCCGAACTAGATTTCAGAATATAATCTGCAAGCCACACGTTTTGTAGTTTCACGTGCGGCACCCTTGGTGTTCCAAGCATTTGGCTTTCCACCAGAGAGATGAGTAACACATATTAAACCATGTGAGTGTTATTTAATGAGAAAATTCTTTGCGTTTTCTCTTCTCATAAATGTCGGAATATTGAGCAGCATGCCTTATCTCACATACTTATCTTACCACAAAGAGAATGAGTACGGAACGCTTTCGTATCATGAGTGTGCAGAGTTACGTTTATTACTGGACTTCAATTTTCCAGACTTCCGTTCCCACTATTATTTCAAGACATTTTATATGCGATTGCGATGGATTATCCAACCATTTGCTATAAAGTTCATGGCGTGTACCCTAGCTTCGACAAGTTTGAAAGAATTCGAGACTTGCAGAGATTGAATTCTCAAGAAAAAAAACTTTTAATTGTGTTGTAACTGGTTGGTGTAGCCTTTCTCAAAGCAATTTCAGCAGATTTTTTAATCCAACACCCGTTCATATGCGACAGTTAATTGCGAACCGGTAACCGTATCGTACAAAGATATTTATGCCAAAATGAAAATATTCCAGGCAGTCACCAATAACGCGTGTTGAAACAGTTTGCAAGTCTAATTGCAAGTCCATTCTCAACTGTAACATTTGCATTAAGTTGAAAACGTTATGAATGAGCATTGAACCGTATTGTTTTTAACCACTGCATGAATTTTCTTTGTAAAAAAGAAGCCATCTAACAGCTCAAATCCCATACTCAAGTCATTCTTATTATTCCTGCCCATTCAACCACACTTCGTGAGGAGACGATTGGGTGGAGTGAAAAGTCCTCGAACGCATTTTCTACGTGAAATCCATTGAAATGGGAAAGGCTTGCTAGTGAATACACACCGACGTGGTGAAGGAATTAAGGTTATAATATACGATAAACAATGACCATCGCCCCCTCTAAAAAGTCTGATTGAGCCAAGTGGGTATAAAACCCATTGCTAACGCTGTACTTTTCGTTTGCAAATTTTTGTGAGTACAAACAACCTGCTTCCAATCGATTAAAAGGAAACTTTGCAACAATCCCGATGACAATATGGATTGTTGTAACACAAGTAAAAGTAATCGTGCGGCGAAAGGGGATAAACATCCTTTCCTTTTATGCGGTACACTGACATGTGACCAGTCTTTGATTTTGTCTGCGTAGTCAACAATGCAATTAACAATGCGTACCAGGTGATCTATGATGATGAATCCGATTATTGGTAAAAAGTTTTGCAGAGTTAATGAGAATGTTATTCGATATTTCACGGAAATTCGTGAGCACGCCAGACATATCTAGAGCTCGTTTCTGTAGGGCTCGCTGAAGCACAAACGATTGAAAGTCAATATTTAAAACTCATGCAGAAACACATCGAACATCGACATGCACAGCGAGCGACTCAGGATGATTAAACGAGTCGAGGAAGCTTTGGCAGAGATACATTTCAATAAAGGAGCTTTCAATACCAAAATCTGTACTGTTATTACCTCTATTGATTTCCATCCCAGTCAGTGTATCTTAAATGAGATGGCATGCAATGAATATTTACGCACTTGAATTAAAAATGACGAGAAGAGAACCGTAGTGTTTCGACAACTTTACGAAGCATGAAGGTGCGTGAAATGAGTGCGTCAACTACAAAGTTTGCATCATCAAAGAATTATTGTGAGTTGGAGTATAAAAAATCATCATAAATTTATGAACGATTTTTTAAAAAGCTATTTGAATTGAAATTGGCTCAGATAAGCGAGGAGTACAAAGCAAACGCTAGACATGCACATGTCTGTTTACTTATTCATGCGATAATATGAATGCAAAGCACATGCACACATTTCGATAATTTTACCACACACACATAACCATAACGCACATGCTGTGCACAGCACTATCACTTTTTTACAGGGAATAGCGGAAGAAGCCTCACTGCTTGTTTGTTAGCTGCCAATTCCTAATGTAATGTGGTCCACGCTTTGTGCATTTTTCTCGTACAGAGTTTCGTTTACATTTGTTATAGATACTTATATACGTTGTTCTCACATCGCTTAGATGTATTTACGTGTATCATAATATGCATTTCCAAGTTTCTTTGTACTTCCACGCAGTCCTCACGTTGTTCCTTTACGGTCATCATTATTATTACTGAGTTTCACGTGGAACTGGCTCGATTACTGAGACTGGTACAACGAGTTTATCTGGCGCAACACTGATAAAATCTATATGCCTCGCTTACTTTTTTATACATAATAGTACAGCGTTTTAGGAGCGATACACTGAGCTAACTTTTCCTGTGAATTTTCTCTCGATTTACGATACCACCGGACACTGGTGCATTCAATGCTTGCAGTTTACTGTTGTCAGTTTAATCAAGTATTTTTTCCAAGGACTACAATACGCAATATTACTATTCTCACTAGATTCATGGAACTTGATGAGCTAACGCAACGTGTGGTATTAAACTTCACACGAGAAGGTTATTGTTACAGAGGGAAGTATTAACGACAGATTGCATCACGCATCCTGTATAACTTGTCAAGTTCAATGTTTCACGTCGGTTTCAGCCCATGATCGCGCCCAGTGGTATACTGATGTCGTGCTTGTATTCAATATCAGCTCACTTTCCAATTTTTTCAGGAAGAAGCAGTCATGCTTTTATATAAAAATTCACACTAGTAGACTAGTATTCTTGATAACGAGATTTGTATAATGAAGTTTACCTTGAATTTGTCAATACTTTTACACGTAACAGGATGAAGTTTTTTTTTCTCAAATTTTCATTCAGTCTTTATACGCCTATGGTATTGTCATTACGTTTGTAAAAAAGGAAAGAATATTTTCCCTTATAATGAAGTACCGAAACAATAAGGCAAAGGCTTGCAATTAGTATGCAAAATTGCTCACCTGCCGAGGAATATTTTGATATAGCTAGAGGTAATGTTTAGATCCTGTAGTTGGTGCTATAAGAAAACGAACTTAAAAATAGTATCATTATTGATGATGAATAAAATGTATGCATTGCGAAAGATTTCTTGATCTCAAGTTGTACGCATATGCACATACAACAAGCTAATTTGTATTGATGAAAGTGTTGCCTGATTTTAACTGAGTTTTTTATATACTTTTGGGTGTTTTTGCCAGAAAGAAATTTTGCTTGAAACTGGTCGTAAATTTGTCAGAATTTTTTGTCTTTATTCTTCCTCTTCTCTTGAAGGATACACAGTTGACTCATATGATAGAGTGAGTTATTCAAGCGAGTTTACAAGTTTCTCTCTGTAGTTTCTTGAAGTGCAAGGTTTTTCAAACAATCTGTGAAAGCAACGATACTGAGTGTGTTTTTCTTTAATGGAATTTATAAACTGAAAACACAACAAGCACGCTCGAGAAAAACGATGTGAAATTGACGATCTATGATGCAAACTAAAATTGCCAACAACCCCCTTCTGATGGACCGCATGTAGTAGTCAAGAAGCACACTGTTGTTCCTCACATTTTAGGGAAAGGATGTTGAGTGAAATATGGGAGTACGTATATTTTTAGGTTGCCCCGCTTGAAGACATTTACCCGATTCTAAATTACTGACAGCTGCTAAAGGGTGGACGGTTGTTTAGCTGAAATATATTATGTATGTATAAGTTAAATTTTCAGAGTTATCTTGACAAAACGGCACGTTTCCTTCCCGTGCCACATGTGCACCAAATACCCATACATTCAAATTATCTTCACGCACATTAATATTTGTCGGAACGACGAAGGTTTTGCTAGTTTCGTAATAGGCTGTGGTTCACTCGACTAAATCTTTTCAAAACAGTTTTTACGAAGATTAGATTACCACTACAAGAGAGAAATCGTACAAGAGAAATGCCCATGTGGGTGGTATGCTATGGTATCGCATTCTCACTGTTCTCCCAACTGCATTTGTCTTTCCGAGATTGTATGCAGTTTAGCGATCAGTCGGTGTTCTATGGCTTTCGTAATCAGCTCAAAATGGAAATCATGCTGCAAGAAGTGGTAACCAACTACCACACATCATGAGTACTTTACGAAAGAGCTCGACTTATTTGTATATGACAATCATTGCAAAATGCGACTAAACTTGCACGCGTCTCGATGTTAATTGATGAACGGGATGTTGACGTTCTGAGGTTGTTCTGCCACAAGTTATCCAACCGTCTTAATGGTCAATGTACGTACATGGACCGCCTTGAGAACAGTGGTTTTCAATTCTCACACATAAACAAATGAAAATTTAGATGTGCTTCGCTAATTAAATGCAAACATTCGCATTCCTTGTTTTCGCTCAGTAATCACAAGTAGGACAATAAAACTGCTTAACTTACGACGCTAAAAAGTGACTGTCTTTTTTTGTTATTTCTTATCACGACACGGTACTTACTGCTCGTCGTGATGTCATCATGCTTGTTTGCATCCACTCATTTGGAGTTATTACATGTCATAAAGGGTACGCCACTCTGAGCAATCGGTAAATGACAAGTCGTTAAGTTACAAGAATGGTAGATGAACTGTGTTTTTGATATACGGACAAGTATTGCGCATGAATAAATTACTCATTCGACAGGCAATACGAGGTGTCAAGCCGAAGTTTAGTCTGCATATTTGATTGAACAAGCATTCCTGCATTTGGCTGTAATGGATGTAAAATGTGGCTGCATGTCAGAGTTTTGAATAAATCCGTGCTGTAGACAACTGATTGAAAAAGTCAATTTTCTCCAAATAGAATTTTTGTGACATCACCCAAAATACCCGTTTACTCCTCTTAGGTGTTTTCTCACACACACCACATCCAAATTAAAAAAATTAGCAGCTATGATTCTTTTCTTCGTCCAAAATTTTGTTTTGGTAATATCTCTAGCTGACAGTTATTTGATCAGTGGCTAGGAAAACCACAGCAAGTGCTGGTGATGGTGACGGTTTGGCTCACCATCTTTTGAATATAACTCGTGATGAATCAATTGATGCACACAATCGCTCATTAGTAGTAAGCATATAAGGCAGTCCAATGTTTTTCGTTTGGGGCAAGAAAAAACATAAGCTTCTTTCAAACTGCTTTTCACTTCAATACTTCGATGAGGGATTGCATTTTTATTTTTGCCTTTGTCAAGTAACAGGTCAAAGTGTATCCTTGTTTATGCCTGAGTCTTGAATAGTCGTGATATACAGATTTTTCCCTTTGCCAGTCATAATAATCTGATATTACAAACCAACAGCAAGTTTCTTGATATATAAGGGCCTCTACCATTTGAGTGTTATGCAACTCATAACAAAGCTCAACACTTGATCAGTTGTGTGTCCTTTATAGTTTCTTGCCTCTCAGTCATCGATGTCTAGCCATAGGACACCAGCTCAATTACAACAAAAAGAATTGAATCTGTGCGATCCCAAACCAAGGTGAGGTTTCTCACGGTTATTTATTAACCGTATGACACGAACCCAAAGATAAAAAAGTCTTCATGGCAAAAAGTCCCTTTTGGTGTCTCAGTTTTCTCAGATAAACTTCTTAAAGTTTGAAGAAAGCATTTTTGGAAGGATCCAGTCGTGGGTGAATGTGACTGAGGTGTGGTGTCTTCTCCCATTACGTTAGATGTCGATGTGAAGTATTTATTACACAACACCGAAATGTATAACATTCACCAAATGACTTTGTTCACATCTTCAGCATTCAAGTGACACGAAGCGTGATACAGGATGGAATTCGTGAAAAGGTATATTTTTAGGCAGTTCAGCATGCTTGGGAGTTAACAAGGTGTAAAATAATCTGCTCCGAACTCAACAAGAGACAAGATCTAACGATTTATTGGTAAAATTTTTAGGCGTGACCTAAGAACATAACCAGAGCCGGTTGTAAATACATGAATCTTCAAACAAAGCACGCATGTATCTAAAGTTTGAATTGATGGAATATGGCTCAGTCACTGTTATCCGTGTAATGAATCCTCAGCAAAACAAATGTGTTTTGAAACGATTCTCTGAGTGTATGGTATTTGAACAGTTGGGTCCTCACTCCTCAGAGTTTGCTCACCTCACACACTCTGCTCGCCACGGAGAAACAAAGCGTTCAGGAAAGGAAGTAAGTCAAGCAAGAAAGAAAAGGAGAGAGGTAAAGCGCTGGCTTGAATGTTTATCCGTTTTTTACTATTGTACATTTAGTATACACATATGCGTAATGTTTACCGAGTGAGCCGAAGATGAGGCTGAAAGGATTCCCATTTATGGAAGGTTTCATTACAAGCGCTTAGCATCTTTACGCTTAGTAATAAATAGCCGCATATCTTTTGATCATCTTCAAATGAAAAGAAAAGGAAATACCGTTTCCAACTTGGTATCCAAACACAAATCAAGTGTGCTATTTGTAGAAAGCCGCTCGACTGTGTTCTTTTGACTACTTGAAGGCGCCCCCTAAAACAGTTTCCTGTTATTTTGCACACCTTATTCGTTTGTAAACTGTGAAAATGTCTGCCTTGAGTACTGCTTTTCTTTACCTCTTTATTAGCTGTGACTAGTTATGTTTATGGCATATTTTAGCTCCTTCTAAAGTGATCTCTGAAAAGATTTCCTGAGGGAGATGTGGATGGCCCGTAAAAATTCAAGATATTTTGAGAAATTTTTTAATGCTTTCTTGCTTTGCCCATCTTTCAACTTTGGTCTTTCTCAAGCAGTCTGTTTTCAGTATTTTGTCTGGGTTTTCTCTTCTCGGAATTATTCCTTCAGTTTCTCAGTAAAATGGAAGGAGTAGACTTTTAGCTGCTGAAATTGGAAGGGTTGCACTCGTAATTGGTTCCAGGAAAGGCGCATTTTCCCCCGATGCTCGCATTGATTTACTACATGGTTTACAAGAATTTCTTACCGTCACGTTTGACTGCTTTCGCTGTATTATCAAATTAGCAAATGCGTCTTGCTCAATGCACATTATTTACGTTTTTCGGTGGGATAAGGCAAGACAGGATTACTGGATTGTGCAAATCCCAGTAAACAGTTACTTATACCTATATCTATTGTGGTAACCGTAAATTTAAGCAGACTGTGGGGCCTTCTTAGCAAAAAGGCTAGTAACCACTAACCTGTTCTGCTTATCATAGAACTTTGGATGGAAACATCGCAAAATGTCTTGAACACTTGTGGGAAATTACCGTTGTAGACACGATTTTTGCACAACTTCTCTATTTGCCTCGCAAAATCCGAATAAGATATGAACTAACAAGAACTCAGCATCTTGATAAAGTAGTGGCATTGCACCGAGCACCAGCGAGTAGCCGATTAAGCGTCCACTCCTTTGTAATAATATCACATAATAACTTTACGCTTTATAACCTTGTATGCAAAAATGTGTACGCACACGGCACTCCAGTACCGAGTAGCCGATTAAGCGTCCACTCCTTTGTAATAATATCACATAATAACTTTACGCTTTATAACCTTGTATGCAAAAATGTGTACGCACACGGCACTCCACTCCCATCACCTGTTGCGAACCAGTTAATGACCCCAGTCACAACAGAATTGACGAATTTAGTGAGTTCTTCTATTAAGTGCTCGTCTCTTGCACATGAATTCAGTTCTCACATGGAGGAGGGTGAGACAGGAAGTGTAAACATGTAGGAAATGAAATATAATTACTTGCTCTGTATTTTTCAGACTACTTTTCAGGAGTGCAATAATAAATGTGAATGTCATTTCTTTCCTTAAAAACGTCAAATGCATATCCTTGATTACACGATACAAAGTTTATATAAACGATGTTTACATGTAATGACTACCTACACGACCATTGGATGAATGCACGTCAATGATCTTGATTCTCCATTTTAATATGACTTTTCAACAATGACTAGGCTTATTTTGTGTAGAGTTTCAAGTTAATACGTTGGCTAAGGCCTGGTTTTCACCAAAGCTATAGCAAATGAATCAGGCGTAGTCTATTTATGCAACCGTATACATAAGCTGACCACGTCACCTAATTACACAATAACCGATGAAGATATGTTTTTAATAAAACGCAATATAAATTCATATAGATTACAATGAGGATATTTATCATTGACTTGACTAGGTGATCATCTTTGATTTTTGTCAAATTCAAATCATGTACAGCTTAATATAATGTAAGCCAAGCCTATATTTTGTCAAGTTAAGGTTATTTGTAAGTCAAATCAGTTCACTCCGTAACTTTGTAAAGGATTCTTGAAAAACTCATTTCACAACTTGGCATTTCATTACTACTGCAGATAGTCTATTTAGGTGTGTACAAAGGCGAGATGATGAGTTGCTTAATTCTCACAAGCGAAACACAACCCGGTGCTAATGTCAGCAATTCCTTGTGGAAAAAGTCATCATTCAACTTCTCCCAAGAAAGTGAGTTTTTATTTCCTTTATTCCGTCCCTTTAAAGATGAGCCGAAAACGCAAGGATCTATTATCTTCTGTGATGCAAGCGTTGCCAACTTGAGAGTCTCTATTTTCCTTACAATTACTTTTTTATACTCACGAGTATTGTAGGTTTTACATCTCATTCTCCATCTTCCTTTGACTCATTGTTGGGATTTTGTTAAACCGAAGCAATGTATTTTTTCGTTTTAAAAAACCTGGCGACAATGCGCAGTGGAACCTGCGCGGAATCAACAATTAAAGCATGTGTTACCTCTAAAAGCCCTTTCCGTATGAAAAGCCTTCTCTAAATGTTACTCACGCAGTCTCACTCTGAGGAAGTTTACAGCGGCATTCACAATATCAGTTTGCACGTTATCTTGGTGCAAACATACAAAAAGCATTTAACAGTTGAAACGTGATAACATGCGTAAAGGGACAGGAAGATTTTTTGCAGGGAAACGCAATTATGGTTTTAAAAACTGTGCTGCTGGTACGCAAAACTGCCAGTCAAACAAGGTGGAATGTCAAGTTCGAAAGAATAATGACAACGTAACAAGAATCTTGTCCGATTGAATTACGACTTTTGCATCTTGTAGACAAACCCAGCAAAAAAAGTTGACACATCAAAAAAAGTCCTTGTTGGTCTCGTCAAGCATCGTGTAAATGGTTACTGTTACTCTTGCCGACTACCAGAAAAGACATGTTGAAGGAGATCCTACCGGTAAGCGGTGGGCACACACTGTGTGTGTGAGAACCTGATAACCAGCAGCAGAAAACAGCGGCATACATAACCGCCACGATGGTGGTGAAGTGTAATAACAGATAAATTAGAAGTGAATGAGAGAGCTTTTACTTAGCGAAATGATTCTCTTGAATGAGCAAAGGTGCAGTTTGTACTCATCGATCTGAGGGAACAGATGCGCATGGTTTGAGAGAGTAATTTATGATGTGGAAGAGTAGGTGAGGAAACAGCAGGCTTCTAGGGCCTTGAGCCGATACACCGTTTAACTTATCAATTGTGGTTGACTCCGTTTTAATTAGCTAATGCATATTCGCTCATATTTTGCACAAGCAAACTCGTCGAGTGAGTAATTGGAAAGATCAGAGAGAGAAAAATGTGTTTTGTGAGCATCCACGGGTAAATTATAAAAAGGAAGAGAAATACGCACAAAAACTGAAGCTAGCGGGGAATCCTCATTTCTCATCTATTGACATTTACAATTTTCCCCCTGATGATAACGCATAAAAAATTCAGAGCTTGTAATGGATCCTCTTCGTACAGAATAGAGTATAGGAAGTGGATATAACTGATTTCAACGAGAAATCAACCTGAGTGGCTTCTCTTGGGAAGGCTTGTTTGTCACTAGAAGCTGTTTGCATTCGCATTTTTTTCAACAACCGAACCACCTGCTCATCTCATGTGGTCAAGCCCTGCCCTGAAATGTTGGAGAATGGAGAGGAGGAATCACTGCAGTTACTGCACTGACTTCTCTCTCCGGTAATGATTTCTTTCTTCTTCAATCCTTCATTTGCATAATGATGAATAATTGCCGTGTTTCACTTCACGCTCCCTTCTCTTTCCCCCATCCCGTGTGTGCTTTAGGAGAACACACATTCATCAAGAAGATTGAAGCGATGACGATTGATTCCCTTTTGTGCTTAATTACTTCTACATACATCAGTTCAGATCTGTTTGTTTGATGCACTAACTGATGAATCATTTCCATCCATCCTTGTGTGTCTTCAATCATGAGTCACAACAATGTGAGGGGAACATAATGGAAGCAGATTTTCTAAATAAACTCTTGAGCAATTCGGGCCATCTCGTTGCAGACATCATTGAAAGGATAAAAATGGATTTCGTGATTGTGATGAGGTTAGAAGATTAATATTCAGTGTATTGCGGAGTATAATGGCTAAAATCCTGCTTTAC
>JAHZMW010004747.1:0-13682 GCA_027743745.1 Alloscopus bannaensis
ACATTTCTCGAAAGTTCATATGTAAGTTGTCCCTTACAACTTCGAAGAACGCTGACAAAGCTGAAACTCGCTTTCGCAAAAGTTTCGAACAGGGATCGCTTTTATTATAGAGTCTCCCTTTACGGTACCTGTATGATCAAGTTGAACAATGAGTCTATATCGACTATGTATACCTGTATATTCTACATCCTAATGGGAATTTTGAGTTATATGTGTTTTGAAACAAACAAAAAACGAGGGGTACAGCGTATGTGAAAATATGGAGAAAATACAGAATGTTTTTCGTAGGCTACAAATTGTAGCATCATCTTCCTCCCATTTGCGTTCATGTTTGCTTACATTCAAAATGTGTGTTACAGGTTAGTTTTTTTCTGTACGGTATGAACTTTTTCCGAGAACTTTTCCCCCATCCTCTTAGGAATATACAAGTCTCGGAGTAATTCTAGCTTTGAGCTACGGTACACATTACTGGCAAAATAAGCAAAATAACTGGATATGGATGGAAAGATTGGAATTTTTACGAATGACAGTTCGAGGAGCAATGTTTGGTTTCCGTCGTACAACTTTTTTCATTTCCTTTATGGCTGGAGAAAGTTGTTTCTGATGAGGGCTAAGATGGGGAAAAAGATTGCAACTTTCCACTTTTTCAAATCAATGCATGCACAATATTAAAATAAACATTTTTGAGCATGGAAATAAGGAAATGGGCTCATTGACTTACATTTACACTGAATTTGGGATGCTTTTGTGAATGTAGTAATATTTTTCTCATGAATTATTAAGAGGAGATTTTACATTTTTTGAAAGTTTTGTATAACCAATATTTTCCAACGGGATATTCGGATAACTGGTGAAAACTACTGAAGCGAGTTTCTATTCGCATACTTGTGTAACAGCATACCAGTCAGTCGGTGTATTTGAGAGATTGCATAAATTGAGTCGATACGAGAATACGCTTTCTAATAATCACATTACCTCTGCACTTATCATATCGAGAGCTTCAATGATTGTCAAAAGCTTTCTAACTCAACTTCCACGAAAATATCATTTGTACCCCACCAGAACAATTATCCTTTGATTCTTCGAATTGGTACATAATGTCAAAAAACCTCCAACTTACCATCCACTTCCACCGGAGAAAGCCTTTCCTACTTCTTCCACCACTCCTCCCTGTGGAATTCACTCCACACGGATCCACCACTCCACTACCACTTGTCGCTCGAACACCACCTGTATTACTACTACTAATCCACCACCTCAGCCGTCTTGCGCGGGCAGACGAACTCGATTGACTAACATGACTAGAAGAACCATTAGCCTCCTCAATTTCAAAGGTACTGAGCTTCTTCTTTCTCTTCCCACCACCCCCTTCAGCGACCATGACTGAATGACTTGGATGACTGGCGTTCTTCACCTTTTCGTCTTTGAGAAGAGATTCCTCTTCCTCGTGGTCATTCTCTGATTCCGATGACGTTCGGCCCGCCACCATGTCTGTTGGAGTGTACGTCTTGGCAGGAATGTTGGTTTGTTGTTTTTTTTGAAACCTTTCCTTTCCAGGAATCTGCTGAGTATTCCCTTGATTAGAAGTTTGCTTAACTTTCGGATTCTTGTTGAGACTCCTGCCTTCCTCATTTTGACGAGGCTCGTCAACAGTGATCATGCACTCCTCAATGACGCGTTTCTCCTTTGCCTCTGCCTTTCGTCTCTGGTGGTCGTGATGAGTGTGAGAGAGGATGCTCTTAATCTTCGGCGCTGTTGAGTTGTTCGGTGAAGAGGTTGATGTTGATGTTAAAGCGTCGGTTGGAGTGTGCTAAACAAGCAATACAAGAGGCATGACATGACCATCAATATCATCACCGCCTCCCAAATAGAAGGGGAAATATGGAGAGAATACTCTACACATTCATAGAACATAATGTGTGATGCGAAAGTCTAAGTAGAAAGTCAAACAAAAGATGAGAGAAAGAGATCTGTTTTCCTTCCATAATTATCCCCAAAAATATTATAACTCTGGTCTGCTCTTCCTCATTCACCAAGTGATGCCCCAATGTTTAAATAATAATAAGGAATGTGGGCTCTCCATCACTCTCAATAAAAAAAAAGTGAGCAGCATTCCCGACTCTGGACTATATACGGGCAGAGCCTATATTATGGCTATACATAGCACATTAGAGCTAAATTACCTGAATTGTGTCATCACTGTTTCCAAGCTTTGCCGGATGTTTCTTTCCTTGGCTTTTGAGACTTGGGCATGATTTATGTACTTCCACCAAGCCGTGCCAGTACTCCGAAAAGAAAACTTCAAAAAACTAATTATATCACACTTTTTTTCGTTCGAGTCCTATACCCATGTAGTTGCACACTTCAAAGGAAGGGAGTGAGTTCTGGGTTGCGCAATTTTCACAATTTGTTGAGTAGCACATTCCAGGCGTAAACAACCTTTTGACAATTCACACAGAGAGAAAACTCTCAAAAAGGAAGTCAAAACTTCAGTCTCACACTCTCCGTGTCAAAAGTCCACTTCACGGCTAACGTGTGAGGGCAACAAGTCTCCTCGAGTATACTCCACCATCCCAAGAATTCCTTGGTTTTCCTCCAACTAGCAAACTTGATTTACATTCCATAATCATACAACTCGTATGTATAAGAGGTCATAAAAATAGTCGACTCTAAAAAGCGTATCACTTCCAACGAAAAACTGTTTTTATACAATGACAAACGAGCACGTGTCACCAAAGGTCTTTATCGCAAAATTCCAAAAATTCCACTGAACAATTATAGTAACAAAACGGGGGGATACGTGCCTCCCAATAAATTGTTCGTTTCACTCTTGTCTCATTTTTCGTTCTTGACACTGAGCGAGAACGTCTATGTACACACACAAGAAAAATAGTTCTATTAACACACAAACATTATGAGAGTCACGTTAATGATGTAGATAATATGATAAAGGTGCACACAAAACGGTGATGTATGTAACTTGTCAAAAGTGTGCTTGAAACTGGCTTGTTACATGGTTCTCCTCTTTGCACAAACTGCTTCAAATATACTTCTGTGTAATGCTAAATAATGTGCTCATCATAATGTGCACACATCACTGTTTCCTCTACCTGAGACCACGTCCTGATCCATTACTCACTCGTTGCACATAGACACATTCACTTCAGAGGATGATTACATTAATAAACTCAGCAGAGGTATGCACGTCGAGGAAAATTGTTATGCAAATATAATTTGATGTGTGATGATATCCATAAAGATAATACGTCCTCATGCGGCTCCTCTCTGAGCTCTAGTGACTCTTTGTGGTTGCTCTACAAAAAAAATGCTTTGAAGTGAATACAGCTCCGTCGGCGTTTTTTACACCTGTTGTCGCATCATACTGCTTCATATGTGCTCTATGGACACATTGGATTCTCACCACAGAGATTGGGTGTGCAAAAATGGATATGCATGAGCCTGCGGTTTGTGTGATGGTACAATCGGAGCATCACGCCCAAAGAATGCATTACTGTATTTTTATGTTGTTTTGTGGACAAAGTAAAAGCCTTCTTGGAGGTCTAAAATTGTTTAAAAAATGATAGTTTTTACACTCAACTTTTTATTTCCAATTTTTAAGAGTGGTGGTGAGTTTTTAGAAATTGTACGACTGTCAAAATACAGGAACGGGGTCGTAATTGCAGCAAATGACTTCCTCTCTTATAAAAGCTTCACTTTGGAGTCCAAACGTTTTGACGTTTCCCTAAAAAGTGTAGTTCCGCTTGTCTCGTGTCTTGAAAAATGTCAGGTGAATTTTTTAAAGAAAAAAATGTACAATTCTTTTTTCTCCCAGCCTGCGCACTTTTTTTAATCTTTAATGTACAACAAAATACTACATAGTTTTATAATATACTTTGAGTGAATATATGTATTGTGTGGTTTGCATTTAAACACTTTTTCAGTCGCAACCAATGAGGAGTGTGTGAAAAAGTCGAAAAAATAAGATTCTCTCTGCCTACCACTTTTCCGTGCGGAAGCCATAGGATTACTGGATCTCTTTGAGATACGAACCCCACTTCATATACTCAGCTCTGTTTATATCTCAATGTGTATATACACACTTTCCTAAGGCACAACAGTCAAACGGAGAGCTTGGGCAGACAGAGAGGTGGTTTGGTGGTGGAGTTTTTGGTCTTGGTTGAAGACAAGGGGAAACACAAGAGTTACCCAAGTTAAAGGCACATATCATAATATAGGGAAAGAGTGGTTTTCTCTTCATCATCGTCCTCTGTTCAGGAGAGCAACTAAAAAACTAAACATGTTCTCTCCTTCACCTGTTCACCTGTGTGAACGTAACACACACCAAAGTATTCCATCATCTTTGGCAAGGGGAAAAAGTTGGATGGATGAAACTCACTCAAAATTGTATGTTCTCAGACTCGCCTCTCAACTTCTTTTTGACTCTCTCCGTGTTTGTAGAGAATTTTCTGTACTCCCGTCTCAACACTGCATGCGCTCCAATCATTCTCCCATAAGCTGAGCAATGTTCGTAAAAGTTGTCTTGGCCTTTAAAAATCGTGAATGCTCACCCAGTGCAACGCGATGTAATATCCGTCCTCTGCAGTTTTTTATTCACTACACCACAAGACGGAGATGAGACTTAAGAAAAAAGTCCTTTTAAAGGCAATACTACGTTTTTTTTCTGTCGTCAGTACTAGTAGATCATCATCTTATATTCTAATCGGTTTCAGCGGATATGTGCGCAGAGTACAAGATTTTTGGTGAGCTTCTCTCACACTTTTCAAATGTGAGTGATGTGATGTAGGCAAGGAACAAACAATGGTAGACACTCGAGAAAGAAACGACAGGTAAATAGAAAAAAGATTGATATTTTTTTTTTGCGTATTGTGCTCGCCTGCCCTTTGGTTACTAGTTACACAAAGTTATAGAGTATCGTTTCTTTGAAGGTGTAATAACTATGAGGAATGTATAACGTAACACTTTATTTAATGTGCAATCTATTATATTGAGGGAAACTCAGGAAAAAAATGCTCCCGAAAACCAGCCGTCAGCTTCATCAATTTTTCCCACTGTGTATTACACATTGTGCAAGTGTGCACAATTTGGTCGATTCTCCTCCACATCCCTTCATTTCTGTGCTTGTTCTTATTTACGCTGGTGGCTATACAATATAACTCTCTGAGGTTATTATATAAAATGTTTTTAGAGTTTTACTTGATATTTTTTTATTATTTTTCTCAAAAAGCGTAATGGTTAGGGAGAGTCTAGGGAGACAAAAAAGGGTTTGGTTTTGCTCTCTTTTTTTGGTCATGATTTTTGTCGACTTGTTATGTTACTCTTTTGTCTGTCTGTGCCATCAACCACACCAGGTAAAAAAAACTGAGTTAGCCAATCTTTTTGCTTTTTTATTTAGCCATATTTGTAGCTGACGGCACATATTTTTATGATCATAAAGTTGCCGAGTTTTGTTGCGGAGTAATGACCATTTGTTAGTGATATCTTTTTGCTCTTTTATTTAGCCATATTTGTAGCTGACGGCACATATTTTTATGATCATAAAGTTGCCGAGTTTTGTTGCGGAGTAATGACCATTTGTTAGTGATTTGCGAAGAGTGAGAGGAAAATTGAATGTTTGCTCATTTTCCTTCTGTCGACCAGAGAGTAGTGTGACTAAAAAAGTCTCCCTGTATGGGTTTGACAGGATGAAGCCTTCACATTTTGTGTGTTGCAGGTGAATAGGTAATATGCTATAATATGGGCATTTGGGCAAAAAAAACCTTGTAGCCACTTCTCCCTGATGTATCGTCCATAATATGTGGGCTCACTGGCGTACATCTGGTGTGCTCCACTTTCAGAGAATAATGTTTACTGCACAGGATGTATGATAAACAAATGATATGATGACAGGTATGATGATCACCACCACCACCATCATCATCGTGAGGTTCAGTAATAGACATGGTTGCTATTGTGTTAAAACATGCATTCCACCCAATCATGCATGATGAAACAGCTTTTTCAGAGGAAAGTCTGTAGCCTAATATACAAAACTGCTCACCGATCGACTCTCATGCTCACGATTGTATGTATCGGTGTATATCTCACTGGTTGGTCACGACAAAATTACATTTTTTCGTTCTATTTTTGATTGTTGAACTCGGCAAAGTTCACCACTTTCTTGAGGTTATATGTATATTACATATAATGTGCTATAAATATATTATATAAGGGAGAAAGAGGGTCGAGCTCATAAAATTAGCTTCCTCCTGTGTAAAGTATTATCACTTTTTGTGTAATGTGTAATGCTCTCCTATAAACAGCGTAGAGTAATCAGCATAAATGATTTAAGCATTCCAAAAACAGTTCACCGCTGTTTTGTTCACCTCAAGGCTTGTGTGTTTATAGCTTTAAAGATTTTGCAGAAAAACGAGATGAATGAGCCAAAAAACGCGTAATTTATTGCTGTTAACGTGAAACGGTAATCTTGGACATTATTATCTGTCTTTGTAATGCTTGTCAAATTACGTCTAACCCTTTTTTTTACTCGCAACTACGACCGGGTGCACAAAGTGTAATAAAAGGGTTAGTTTTTTTTTGGCTTTGTGAGATAAGAAAAATTGTTTTCCTTTCTATCTTTCGGACCTTTATTAGTCAACGATTATGTCATCATCCATTCAAATGGACACGCACAATTTTACAGAGAGACCAAAGAGGCGGCCGCCCATATAATTTTTGTATTTATTGCTGAGCCGGACTCGCTGTTGACTTTGAGCGAGGCAAGCAACAAAGATGCAGAAGAGATGCATGCTTTATATTTTTACAAGTTACAAAACTTGGTTGGCGAAGACTGAGAGAATAATTTATGCACGTGTACCTCTTGGATGTTTGGACATGTTTTCTCACTAGGAAGTACATCTCTTGAAAGATGCATTCTATGTGACCACCATAAAATATGCGTGGCAATGAAAGACAAATGTGTTGGTAAAACGTGGACCATCACTTGAAAGCAAAACATCTTTCTGATTTCTTATCATCGTCCGCTCCTTTACTTGAAGTGGTCATACTCATCACTCTCTGTTTTACCGTATTGAGAGGGGACAAGCCCAGTACAAAATGTTAATTAGTAGCTTTTAGTCACTCTGTCATGGTGGCTAGTTTTCTGGTGTAATTAATAGGTTATAAATTTTTAAGAGAGAGGTGGAGGACATGTGTATTACAGAGAGAATTGAGATTGAAGAGGAGTTTCCTGCTCTCCAACAACTAGATTTTTATTACAGAAACACCTTTGAGCACGGCTAATAGAATATTTAAGATGATGATATAATATATAAAATTGTGTGCGCCCTGAAATTTGTGGTGAAATGAGAGAGGAGACCGGTTTCTCGCTCAGTTAAAATTCATTATATGTGCACACATATTATCTCATTCGACTGAAAATTACAGGAGTACAGGATGCGCTCTCCTTTTTGCATAAAGAATTATTACTCAGGAGTCACTCATACAAACGTTATCATCGTCATCAGCCTTATTCGCTCGTGAGTTGTATAAACAACGTCCGTTTATTATGCCATATCCATCTTGTCCAATTACGTGATCATTTACCGGCCAAGGTATTCCACTGACCTTTGACCTTTAAGTCATAAAAAATCCGTAACTTGAGTCTTCCTCTCCAATTACAGGTAAAAATTTTAACCAGAATCTTTACCTGCAGTCTTTGTGTCCAAGCTTGTTATCAATTACACAGGACCTGAGGAGAAAATATAATGAGGAAATCGGAAAAATCAGGTAAAACTAATGTAAACACTCCAAGAATTGCTAATTAGTAATTAGTAACTTGTATATCCACTGTATAATCGAAAAGTTTACAACTTGGCACAAGCTTTTCGACTTCGAAGCAAAATTTTCTTCCCTAATAGTCTCTATATATATACTATTTATAGATAATGGTAACGCTGAGATTTCCTGGAACGAGAGATGAGATGTTGGTCTTAAAGAGGCTTTCCCTTTGAAATGTAAGGCGACGAAGGTTTCATAAGAGACACAAAATTACGGTACGAATTATGGGAATCAGGGGCAGCCATTGAAACGCTAGAGAAAGTAAGCCCTGTCTTCACCCATACACACATGCAGCTGGATAATAGGACATGACATCAATTAACTGGTTGAGTTACCTTTTAACTTACACTCTATACTTGTCCATAGTTTCCTCTGTGCATCATATTCCCCACATTTCTAGATGAAGAACACAAAACCTCATTTGGACCCTGTTCAAACATAGATTCATAGGTGTACATACATAAATACAGGATTTCTATAAAAAGTCACAATACACACGGCGAAATGAAAGGAGAGAAAGTCGTTTCAAGCATGGCGAGTCGCGTGATGAAAGGTAAGCTTAGGGAAACCGCCTCTAAATAAAGGATTCCTCTTTTTCTATCTCTCTATAGTGTACAACTTGGAAGCAGGAAAAAGAGAAGGAAAATGAGACGAGACTCGAAAGTCTCATTCATTTTCCCTTGAAATGATTTTTTTCTCCTTCAGATTGCCAACAAAAGCTTGCCGAGTGTAAGTATTGAACTATTTCTCACTGCTGCTGCACCAACTTCCGAATATGCAATATTACAAAGAGTGAAAAGAAGAGAGATCCGAAATTCTCGAAGAAATGAGAGAATCCAAAAAGTGTAGTAGATTATAGAGATGTGTGCTCATTCATTGGTAATAAGTGAGTCGAAGAGTGCACACCTGTGTATTCCTTATAAAGTCGGAGATATACGCTTCAGTATTCGCTGGCATCAAATTCATTGGCACTTGCGAAACTACATTTCCCCCGTGTTTTCCACATTTTTAATATATGCTCCCCCATTCACGTCAGAGCTGGGTGATGATGATTGCTGACGTGTATGAAAAGCGGATCCGTGGCTGAATAACGGATGAGACTCTCGATATGAGAGGGTGCTGAGATTTCGAATGGATATTTCAGCGAGGAAATACAAAGCACATAATACACCCGTTTTTTATAGAAAAAACATGAATTCGTAATCATTTGGGAATACGCAGTTGTTATACAACTATCTATACATATTTAATGTGGAAATGGAAGAAAAAGTGGAAATAGTATTGTCTTTCGTGGATTCTTTATTATTTTATGCGTATTGTGTAAAGAAGGGTTAATGCTGCTGGATGCGGTACGAGAAATACGGTTTAGAGTTTCGGCGCTACAAAGACTGTAGTAGTTCCTTTTGCAAACTGGATTGTTGATGCTGCCGAGGCAGATGACGGAATAGAGGACACATGTTGCTGGTATTAAATGGAAAGGGAAGATTTTGGCAAACGTGTGGAATGGATGCAACTGGTGCTCCATAATGATGTGATGGATCTTCTTGTAGTCTACTGGGTAAACATATATTTAGCTAAGAATTTGGAGATTTTTTTTGTAGAACACTTAATAGGCTGTACAGTTATTGTTTATAGACAAAGTGGAAAAGATTTGATTCATATTAAACCATAAAATTTAATTGCTCAATACTTTTCCTTTGCTAACAGTAGTATTATACCTATGTAATGCTTTATCGGAGCTTGTTGAACCAGAACTTGCATTGGAAATCGATCACGCAAAGGATCTACGTATTTAGGGTCTTGATTTTGATAGTGAGTGTATCCTGAAAAAGATTTAATGACAAAACCTTGATTCGTTTTTAAAAATTTCCATGTTCGCTATACTTCACTAAAACAGTAAGATAATTCAAAACAAATTATTTCAAGCTTTTAGAAATGCTACATTACAAAAATCTGCAGGGGAGTAACTGAGAGGGAAATGATTTTGGGTAGGATAAAAACAACTGTAGATGATATCCGTGAAAGTTGCTGAAGGTTTCACCTATTGTTAATTCATAATACAATAACACATCCAGAATGCATAGCCTTCTATGCTAATGTCAAGAATAGATTTGGGCCATGAATAATGCATCGTTGGCTTGATGAATCGTTGCCGTGAGGTAAGCTACGAATGGAAAACTTCGTGCCTTAAGAATGCGTGTACCGTATCGTAAAATTGATGATACTGGAGCCAGTCATGCGTTTGAGTTTTAAATGCGAGCAAGTTTTTAACCGCTTAAACAACTCGCGTACAGTTGAACGGTGAAAACAACGGATGGAGAGTAAGATGTCGTGTTTCTTGTCTCTTACGTTGAAGATCAGAAGCTTGTTGCTTGTCTAATGCTATAAAAGGCAAGTGGTGTTCTATGAGCTAGACATCAGACAAAGTGCACACTTCCCCTCACAGGAAAGCCTGTAAATGCAGTGAGAAAAAGTTGTCAAAGTGAAATGGGCTTACTTTACTTCCTCATTTGCAAGCTTCCTGTTGTTGTCTTTCGCCCCGAGAAATGATCGCTTTTCTAAAAATAGGTTGTCTCCACTCAACTTTCTCCATCTCACGCAACTACCGCTCCGGTCGTGTTAAATTTATGCATTGGAAGGAAGCTTGGTTTTTGCGGTTCGCCAAAAAAATCGGGAGTCTACTTTGTTGAAGGGATGATAAAACAACATTCTTTCCATTTATATGTATTCCTCTAATTTGTGGGCTGAGGGCTACGATGTTTGATAAAAGATCAAGTTGTTTCAGGCGGTTTCTTCGTGAAGGTGCACTTAAAGAAAGACCCGCATACATGCAATATATTTCTGAATTGGAAATATAAATGGCAAATAAAGAGTTTATTATAATAAAGAGCTTTGAGAGAGAGAGAGAGAGAGAGCTTGTGTAATATGCACTTAAATGTAGCGGAGACACCAGCTTCTCCAAATATTATTACAAGTTTCTCATTAGGTTCTTGGCAAGGTTTATTTCAACCAAGGATACGTCATGTTCCATTCCTAATTTTTATCTGTATTACTTTGATTAAATGTACTACAAGGATTCGGTGGGATTTCGTGTGGTTGCTGCGGTCAGTTAGAATCAATATCACCGACACAGGAGAGACAAGAAGCGAAACTGTAATCCTCCGGTTTTATTTCGCTTGTCAGCTTTTGAGAGCAATGCGACCTCGTATGCATTCGTTGTACGGGTTGAAACGTTCTGCATTGTGGAACTGTATCCAGGAAGGCAGCTTTTGCTTATCTTGTAAAACTTTCGAAATAGTAGCCCACAAGTGGAATACAAATGGGAAATACGAGTCCTCAATGTCACTGAGCTTAACCAGAATCACTCTTGTTTTTATTATGATACAGTGAAGACCACCAAGGCCGTGTATGAGTTAAGGCAACTTTTGGAAGTTGCATAGTACGAAAAACCTTTTGCTTACCGCATATGCAAAAGATGTATTAAAACATAAGATGGCTAGATTGTGCATAATTGGATCTCCATAAGTATATATAAATAGCACGGAATATGAACATAATAAACTGCTGCTGATTCCGAAAACAATTTTTAGACATCTCGTCGAAACTTGTTGAGAAGAGAGAAGTTATTAGATTGGCTCATATCCTGAAGAGAAAATGATGGATTGGATCGAGTAAAATGAGCCACACTAAGACTTTCACCAAATATTACAGTAAGAAGAGACGACTTTCTCTTTTTACACAAGTGACATCGAACGAAGTTTAAGATATAAGGGGAATAACATTTTGATGAATTATGCTCTTGAAAACACTGAAGTAGAATATTTACGTATGACAGCGCCTCAAGGGAAACAACTGCGCTGCAGAAAATTGATGTATTCAACGAAAATCTGAGAATGTGCATTACAAGTACCATTTCAACCAGTCAATAAATGAGTTTCTTTGAGAGAGAAGATGCATAATTTCCATACTAATTGTTTCACCACTTGATTACTTTTTTTCTCCAAACTTTCTGTAAAACAACGTGGATAAAAGCACTCTTGTCGAGATCGATTTGTACAATCTGACAGCTAATTGGAACCATTACACCATTAAGTCTCACCACAAAAGAACTCAAAAGACATGCGAGACTTTTTTGAGAGCTTTCACAAAAACAACCGGATTTCAGTGTATAACTCCATTAAAATTTGCATCTCGGCAAAAACAGTTTGAGTTTGAGCTGAAAATGTGATTAAAGTTGGAGAAAGGTGAGTAGAGAGTAAAACAACGGAAGTATATGGAAGTGGCTTCTCCAAAACTAGTGAACATGCACATGAATTTCTCATTCAAGTTTTGACTTTCCTTATTCACCACCAACCAACTTTTACCCATCAATAATTTAAAATGAGAGGAAAGTTTCCGTTTTCTTTGGGGAGAAAACCTGTTATCGCTTTTATCACAACTCCCCGATTTTGTTTTTTGTTTACTGTGCTTTCTCCACGAAAATAAAGTCTCTGAAATTTTCACCAGAATTTTGCGAGTTGTGCAAGAATGGTAGTGTATAGTCTTTCTGATGCAAAATGTCGTACTGTATGAAATACCTTTAGAAAAGAATTTCTCTTAAATAACAAACTAAAAAGTTTTAAGAGATCAGCTTCCATAAGCTACGACAATAAAAACAGTAGTCAACTTTTCCTAAGCATTCTCTGAAATGCAAGTTGCTTAAACATTAAACTAACTTCTAGACAGCCATATAAGACATAATCTATTATAGTTTTCGATACATGAAGAAACGTATTTTTAAGTTCTGAAATGTCGTCGGTCACGTTGTTGACACTGTTGGCTCTTGTCTTTCCTGACTCACTTCGGAGGTGCGACGTTGTGACCCGTTGGGAAATCTGCGATATGCATGCTGTGTTTGCTTTTATAGTATTCTCTGGATGCAAGGCTTTCAATCAGAAAAATATACCTGTATTGTATTGCCTTGTATGCTCTAATGTTTTCCAATTTTTAGCATTGATCTAGGATTCTGGTTTTTGCGCAGTATACACATGTTCTCAACCGTTTGATCTTTGACAACGGATCGGTTTATGTTAAAATACATTATTTTATTGCAGATTTGTAATTATAAGAACGTTCACGCTTACACTATATGTATAGCTATATATCATCTATACATGCTATTTCTACTGAACTTTGTACAAGTAAGCGTGGGATAACATTAAAAAACTTGTCAAGTACAAAATTATCTGAGAACAGTAGAAAACCTTTATCTATGGCATGTTTTGTTGTCTAGAATATCGATGGCATTACAAGGAAAACATTTTGTTATCTAAACCTCAACATTTGGAAACTTTTCATATGAAAATGCTTTTGACTTGGGAAATGACGAAAGTCCCTGATGATCGATGAACTCAATTTGCACAATGAAATATGTACTTCAGAATGTTCAGATATGAAATTGGAAACATTACTGGTATAATTATTCTACGAAATTTTGCTCCAAAGGAAATTACAAAATTTTATTTGACAAATCTGTCACTCTTTGTCGAAACTCAGTCTGAGTGAGAGAAAGAATAAATGAAACATGATGATTACAAGAGGCTTTGAGATAAATGATTTGAATAATTGGATTTTTACAAAGTCATCGCCTTTTATCCAAAGCAGCCATTATAAGAAACAAGATTTATGCTGATGTGTAACTAATGCACAGGATTTTTGACAAACACGTTCCACTATAAAGTTAGCGTGTGAAGTCAAGCCACTGATCTCAGTCAGCATAATATTTCGTATTACCCAAGGGTGCGTAAATTGTGGTTGTTCAAAATTGCCGTAGTAATCATGACGCATTTCACACGTTGTTATATAAA
>JAHZMW010004748.1:0-13122 GCA_027743745.1 Alloscopus bannaensis
AACGTCGAATAACTGCTTACTGGCTCATTTAACGAGTATATTGCGTCAAAGAAAAGTCTCCCTCCAGAATGGGACAGCAATTATATGAAGCGGCTGAAAATAACACCTACGGAGAAAGTTGAAAAGATTAGGAATTCATGGATGTATGAAAGTAAAAATTCTGATTAATTATCAGCCCTAACAACTTTCTGCTCTTACGTCGAAATCCTTTAGATGCGATTGTCTAAGTCAAGGAATTCAATCTACAGGCATATAGTTCGTGCCGAGTTTCCAAAATCTGCTGATAAACATAATAGGAAGCTTCTCAAAGGTTCAAGTACTTACAAAAACCCACTTGGTTCTGCGGCATAACTTAAATCCAATTTACGCAGCACACACTTTCACTTCGGAAAATCTCACCAAAAGCTTTAAAGGTTACGTTTCAGTATGGATCTGAATACGATTCGCCATATAAATTTGTCCCCTTCATACCGCCGTCGCATAATTAGCGATGGTTAGGACTTCGAAAATGACTCCAATATGTTATCTTTGCGTGGTTTACACTAGGAAAGAGACAAATAAAACTTGTCTAGCAAAAACTTTCACAAATGGCTGACCACAATCCCACTTCATGCGCTCATCATCGTTCAATTAGTACCAGCTACACTTCAATCTCTAAACTAGAAAACCAGACAGAGTGTACCAAATTACATCAATTTGAGCAGATTTTAATGATTTGAACACTTCAAAATTTGTAACAAGCTGGAAAATCGGATTGTAAAGAGTTACAAAAAAAATCACACCCTATTCATCGCGCAACTTGTGCATCTCAAGTATGTTACAAAATTTCCCATTTTTTATGCTGACGTAGTAAATTTGAGTGCAAAAACACCTTTCAATGCAAAAATCATGATTCTTCCGTTTGAGATACTAAAGATGTGAACAGTCCGTGATACTTGATGCTAGACCACATAAAATCAAGCAAGTATGCAATTTCAAACACCCGCATCCCGCTGTGCTCATTGTTTTACACTTCTCTGCCTCACGCTCGATGAAAATTTCTCCCACACTCATGAATTTATGGAGACGGCGAATTTTTATAATATACTTCGTCCCCTACTCTTGATAGTGGCTATGTGGAGTATATAAAAACGTGGAAAAACATAATATGCAGCAGTGCTGAAGGCGAAAAGAGAAAAAAAATGAATAGCGAAGATTCTAATAGCATTTCACATGCGTTGAGAGTGATGGTATTGGATTGAAAGTGAAAGGAGTCTGCTGAGTTGTCGACACATGACGTTTCATGATACGTTTGCGCTTTTATGTATATAACACAGTACCCTTATGTACATACAGGTTTACATAAAGATGAATGCAAATTAGTTTGCTACAGAATAGGATTGAATCAAAAGGCTGAAAGGCAAGTGCACACAATATACATACATGATATGATAATACACTATATTATCATTATGTAACATGTACTCACTTTCACTCCCTGGAATGCGTGCTACATATTTGGAGATGGGATCTGGGCATAATAATATTTCCTAGACTGTTTCAAAATATAACAAAAAATCTGTGACTGCGCGTGAAGGGACGAGTAAAGTATTGTATAAAAGTGAAAGGTTTTTGGTGTGTACTTCTTATCCAGTAGAGTGGCGGAGAACAAGAGGCCCGAACAATATCATAAGGCACACATGTATACGTATCACGGATGTATAAAGTTCGGAGTAATATGAACGCATTAAAAACAAGCAACAGCACACACGTACGAAACATCGACAGAGACGTCCATGTCGACAAGAGTAAAATGCGAAATCCTACAATCCCTAGGGCAAATCAATGGGAAAGTAGTAAACCAAAAGAAAATGGTGATCCTGAAAAAGGCTAGGCTTGTTTTTTTCTACGAAAGCCAGTTGCCAGTTTCGTGAGACGTTACTGAGATAGTTTTGTATGTTGTATTGGTATGAGAGTAATGGTAGTAGCTCATATTAAATATGAGAGCAAAGTTCTAGGAAGGCATGCAATACTCAGGAGGCTGCTCACATGGAAGAATATCAGCGGGGAGATATTCATGCTATGCGTGAAAGCTTGTTGGAAATAAATCTGGATTTACAAGAAGCACCCTTGTTTCCTTTCCATACGTCCCTTCCCAAAGAGTAGCCAATATATAACTGGAGTCCGATAGAAGATTACATTTTATGCTATGTAACTGGGTAGGATCTAAGAGTTGATAAAATGGTTATTATTTTGTGCAGCTGTCTGTTTTGTAAAAAGGAAAAAAAGAAAAATTGTGAAAGTGAAATATATAGAGCTCGTGGCGAGTACGAAGTCAGATCGTAGGAGAAACTTGTTATGCCTATTGCCTCCATGACTCTGGACTCAGAACACCATCCAGACAAGAAATGCGTGTGCCTTTTATAAATTCGGTGTATAAATGACTAATAAGATATTCCACTCTGGTTTGAGGAAAATCCACAGCAGATTATTACGTCTGTCCAAATCAGGAAAATCTGACTAGACATCTCGCCCTAGATGCAGTTGAGTTTGTATAGATATACCTAGAATATATAGATAGTGAAGGCATACTTCAATGAGAACCATTTTAGAATAATTATTTATTCAGTGAAACAAAGAAAGTTCGAGAAGCTCCGATGGGAAGAGCTTACAATCAAACCACAAACGGTAATTGTGTATTGTCATGAATTCTAGATTAAAGCCCTAAAGTCTCATGCCTTAAAATAAAATTTCCAAAGTCAGTACCAATCATTGGGTAACGGAATCATACTTGCAATTCTACTAATGGATTGTGGAGGCGAATACTAGCATGCTGCAGCCAGAATAACGTTACGCAGGGAGAAGTGAATGGAATACATTAATGAATGCCAAACCAAGGTTGTAATCGGGAGAAAGCACACGGAATGTGAATGACCAGTTTGTAATCTATTCAACAGGACGACATTCCCGGAACGTCTTTTTCTTTAATGGTATTTCGTAACACAAGGTTGAGAAGAGTCAATTCGGCGATAAATTTGTATGGGACTGTAAAGGAGAGAAAATCACAATCTCTTACTCCTCGAAAACTGAATGTTTGATCAAGGAGAAAATTTTAATGGTATTAGCCATTCCGTATGCAATGCGAATTCGACCGTTTTCTTCTAATAGTTTCTTGAAGAGATCGTAAAATAGGAGTAAAAACCATGATTGTCAACTTTATTGAGCTTTGCCAGGGAAAGCGCGTGTGTAGCATAGCTGCTAACTTAAAGAATGGCACACGACATTCCCGACTATTCCACTTCTCAAGATAGTAAAAGGAAAGATTCAAATATTCATCAAAAGGACGTTGTGAAGTAGTTGATAATGGGAATTCCGAGAAAGTGAGCATGCTGCCTCAGTGCCTCAGTCTGATAAGTAACGCCGAATGCATTTCAAATCTGACTGAACCAGAGAAAAACACACGGAGACGAATTCAATCAATTTAAAAATCAAAACAAATCTAGATCAAACGTAATCTGTTTTAAGCACACATGGGATGCCTACTGTCAAGGGTGGGTGGGTTTCAAATCTCATAAATAAATACGAATTCTGGTAAAGGGGCTACGAATGAAAATACTCCGAACCTGGCTTACGTTAACTTTACTGCAAAATAAATCAAATCCATTCACCCTTGAAATAAAGCCTGGCCTTGAACTCGTCTTGAGGTAATATTCAAATGTACACATAACCCTTAATGTATTAAACGTCAGAGAATTTTACTGTTAGTGCAATTGACATTACAGCACAAACGTGTCCCGACCAGAAAGTCAGAACCACTTTAACTACCCTTCCGGCAGTTGTGTTGATACTCATATACATACATCTTCGCAAATTGACAATTCTTGAAATTGGTTAATATAAATTAGTAATTCATCTCAATATCTTCTCTACCATCAATGACATGTCCCTGAGGAGATATGGCTAGAAACGTCAGAAACGCAAAGGCCAGTGGAACATTGAAACAATATTAGCGTATTCCCCTATTTACAAAGTTTATAATATGCCGTACCGACGTTTCAGTAGCATTCTTCCTAATCATCGTTTTCATTTGTTTTGTCACAATCACATGCACGCATCGGGTATTACGTGTTTGAGCTGGCTACTTTCACTGGTCATCATGCAATCGCAATCATGAACACCACTTGGCCTGTCATGTACAGAAAAGGGAGTGCCTTGGAGGTCCTGCTTCTGTGAAAAAAAACAAGGACTCCACAACCTTTTTTCCTTCTCGCACACATTATGCTAGTGATACACAAAGGTTGCCTCGCTCTATCATGACTTTTCCTCCAACCGCATGTATTAGATTGCCTTATCTGACAGTGGCAGTATTAACCAGCTTTCGCTTCAGTCACAGGTTGTTATTTGGATGGCTTAGGGTGCCAAGAAAGAGCGAGCAGAGGCAGACGCATCTGGTTTTGCTACTCCGCCTAGTCCACACGACTCATGGCCATGATCTCGAAAAATTGCTTCAAGACGAGTATCGCCTGCAATGGCAGTGGCATTTCACTCTTGAAATTGAATCCTGAGGTCCCGAAACGCATTCCACAAGATACGCGAGTTCATTGTTAGCTTTAAGCGTCTGACGGATAGAAGCACTATAGTGAAAGGGGAAAAGTATAAACTACAAACGGAATGCGAAGGGAGAGATCAAAACAGATGTGAAACTCTGATTCAGGTACTCCTCCCAAATCGTATTCGTCGCTGTGTAGCAGTTAAAGACTGAGTGAGCAAATGTATACATTCTTACCAAGAAAGCGTTCGCGCTCAGTGGTACAAAACGATGTTGCACATCAGACTACATCTACTTTCACTTTCCTCCTACAAACCATTCGCATTCCTCAAGGAGACGGGGAAGAAGGGAGAGGAGCGAGCCACGTCGTGCGAAAGGGTTTTTAAACCGAATATTTTCATATCTTTATGCATAATCGATACACATATGAAAGAACCGCTACTGCGAGCCCATTTACTAGATTATGCGTGGCATAATAATGCTCCAACTCAATGTTTTCTTATAGACGGGACGTGAGTGTTGTAATAAGTCTCTGTGCATTGAATACATATGAAAGGAGATTTTCCAAAGGGAACTCTAGTGTGAGAGTCGTTTATCCAGCGGAAAAGAGTGGAGATTACTATATACTTTGCTTTTCTCAAGATTTTCTAGCCAGAGTCCCGAGATACGGTTTGGTAAGCAGTGACTCAGTGTGAAAGTTGGGGAAGGACCGCGATAGATAACTGATATGAAAACAGTATAAAAGTAAAACATTAGAAGGCACTCATCTTCATTTTCAAACCACGAGAGTCATTACAGTCACAGATCTACCTTTCCTTAGTCTCATCCCTATCTTTTTTATCTGATTTCTCTTATATTCTCCTGCTAAAAATAGATTTCACCCAAGTGGCAAAAGTCGAGGTAGAAGGAGGAGAAATATTACGCTTTCTTGACGATGCTCTCCCCTTTGTTGTAGGAGAATCTCGAAACGGAAAGGCTCTTTCCTCATTCTGTATTTAATCTTACAAAAAGTTGAATTCACAGTTCAAGGCAAGAGATAAATACCATGTGGAAAGACGAGGCACGTGCACTATGAGTGAATGATGGTGCTGATTAAACACAATAAAAATGTGAACTGGTGAAAGTAAAAAAAGATTTCGTCTGCTTTCCTTTTTTATTAACCTTGCAATCAGTTTATTTCGAGTCGACAGAGTAAATGGTTTATACCAACATCTCTTCCAAATTATAAACACGTAATATTTTGAGGGTGGGCGAAAAAAAATTCTGTGAAACCACAACAATATCATCGCAAGGTCGTGCTGCGTTTCTCTCTGCTTCCGGTGCTCTATTTTTCTGAACAGAGAAAACTAAAAAACACTTTTGATCCCCTTACAACCGTCTGCGATGTCGAGAAAAGAAAAGGAAAAGAAAGATTATTTCACATCCTACTTATAGTCTTGAAAAGCTGCACATTTACTAATGCTCTTTCATACGGATGGGAATGCATTACTGCAAGAGAGAGGAAGAAAGACAAATGGAGGTGGTTTTGATATAATAATATCATTTTGCTATTATTTCCCTTTTTCATGATGGGTGAGTTTGGTTGAGGGAGGCGTACATGCTATTGAATGCGTGACCTTTTGTGTGGTTCTTAAGAGCTCTCAATTTCGTATGCTCCTTGTACTACTTCCATTGTGAGTTTTTTTTTCTCTGTGTGTAACACGACGACTTCTCCGTTCATTTTCTAATCTCCGGTTTCCTCCCATTCGATGATGACGCCGAGAGATGATGGAAAAGAAAGAAAAGCCAAAGCTTGTAGCGAGCTATTTTTAAGAACTATCTAGACAAGCTAAAGTAACACTAAGGAGTAAAAGGCGTCGTTATAGGAAGGAAGCGAGGGAGAAACGGTTTTCAGCCTTATTACGTCCATAATAATCATTATTATCGTGGAGAAAGTAGAGAAAAGAGGGAGAGCGTGCGCGATTATTATTGTTATTATTAGCGGTAGCCAACGCTCATACAGGATGGTAGAAACTGCAAAAAATATGAGCAGCTATATACAGACAGTAGACAGGAAACAGAACAAAGCTACTTCAGTAGCCCAGTTGAATTCCCTCTTGACGAAGAATACCTTTTTTTAGAAGAAGCGCTGAGAAGATGGCAAGACTATCTTTGACTAGCGAATGAAGGACAACGTATGTGGAGAAAAAATGGCGAGAGCCATAGTACAGCGAAGAGTGTTGGATATGAATTCTGCTCCATTCCCCGAAAAAACATTGTATTCTCAGAGTGTCTGTGCAGGCATGCATGCATTTTGAAATAGCCTTTTCTCCACTGAATGAGGAAATCTAATGAAAAAACTTTCTCTCCCTTTCACTCCTGCCCGTCTTCACATTTTCAGCGCGTGTGCATATTTGTATATAAATGATTACCGCTCCCTGCTCTCTCGCAGTAGTTGTTCCGAGTTCTACACACAAACTTACAAATCATTCTAAATTCTAAATTATAGACTTCGCAAGAAGTTCAACTTCTTTCTTGCCCTCCATCCTTTTTACTTTTTTTTACCAGGTATGTTTGTACAGAATAAGAAAACAAAGGTGCCGGGAGGAGTCCAAAGTGCTTCAGCGACGAGACAGAGAGCACACAACGAAATCGGAGTCTTCCCGAATTCGGAGGAGCGACTACACAACATGTCTATACATTTTAGGGTGTCGCAGACATTTTAAGTTTCACACACATTTTCATAACAAATAGAATTTTTACATGGAAAACCTTCGCCCTTTCACTCAATCCAGATAAATGCAGTCAATATTCAAACGTCACTTTTCGGTCTTTATAAATGGGAACGTCGAGTAGGAGACGAGGGCTTCTTGATGGATTTCTTTCTAGTGTCTTCACTTTCTAGTGTCTGTCCTTAAAAAACCTTTCGTTTTTAGAGCGATTTGCAGCACTCGCTTGATAATGTTATACAACATCTCCGATTCTGCCGGCGTTTCTCACTCTCTTTTAGAGTCGGTTCTTTCAAGTCGCAAATGGAATAACTGTAGCTCATTTTCTCGCAATGTGCTTAGGTATTATTCTTTTCCCCCCAAAAAAACTTTCTGAAACCACAAAATTCTTCGTCAAGAAGAAAGTTTCGTCTGCGGCAAGCTTCCATGAGTTGCCCAACCTCAACATGATTATGATTTCGTATGCTCACAAAAATAATATGTGAATGCAAACTTATTAGGACGTGAGTCTGCGGTGTGGTGAATTTTCGCAACCTATTATTATCATTAGCAATACGGTTTTAGATTGAACGACCGGAAATGGGGTCGCATTCTCATGAAAATTTAATATTCCAAAGGAACCATCATACATACAAACCTCGAGAAATAAAAGTAGAAAAAAGTATTATACTTCAAGAAAAATATACAATTCATCTTTTTCTCTTACAACAGATCATGAATTCCTGTGAACACTGACATTCACAAACGATTTGATATGAAAGCACATTCAAGCCTTTTTTTTAAAAAAAAAGAATGAATTGTGACTTTTTCACATTTAAATGTACAAATAATGAGAGAGGCAGGCGTTTCAGCTGACTTTAATTTGAGACGAGTTTTTTTTGCATTTTGTACATGTGAACCCCGTCTGACATTCACTTCGCCGTCTCTCCTCGTTCAATCTGCACATCAAAGGGAACAGACAACCTTAGAAAAAAGTTTTACAAGAGAAAGCCTTCCCTGCAAATTGAATCTTAAAGAATACTTTCGGAAACGGCAAGTATTCACACCAAGAGGAGGCGAGCTATAGAAAACTCACGACTTTGAAGTGAAATGATATGTATGACGGAAAATGGTAAAAAATGGGGAGTACAAAGCTGTTCACCTTCAAGAGAGACGTGAGACTTGTATTTTCAAAAATGCTCGCATTCTCACGAGTGCATGCAAATAAAGAAATGGGTCGACGTTCGTGCATCTCGGTGAGTGAGTGATGCGAAGTATTTGTAAGAAATTCACTTTTTTTTGAGGGATTTAATTTCTGCGAACGCCTTCTCTCCCCTGTGTTTCCGCGAAAATCTCGCCGTCAATCCTACTTCCGCTTGTCATGAAAAGTAGGATAATGCTCATGCTCTAAAATAACTTTTTATCTAAAGAGGACTTACTCATGTCCCAAAAGCAACGAATTTATTAACGTTGTTTACCGACAAACAAACACTCAAACTTGTGATACTCCAACGGGAAACATCCACTTTATGCCAATCTGAATGTTCGCTTGTCAATTTAATTAAATTTTGCAACTATTGGGATGCACACACTCGTCTCCCTCATGATTTCGTAGTACTCACAACAAGGTGCTTTTTTGCTCGAATGTCACGCAAAACGCTTCAAAAGCAATTGCATGATTCTTTAATGAAGATTGAAGTACGAGTTGTGCCTATGTTTTTAAATATTGTATTAGAAATCCTTGTTTTGGTCTACCCATTCCTCACATTTTTCAACCGCAGCAAGTCAATGAAGCGACAAGAAAAAGTGCTTTGCCGTACCGCTTGCATATAATCATTTCATGAATGAAAGGGGGAAAGAATGTCAGTGTGAAAGCCCACAAGTAATTTTCGGCATTTCCGCTCTCGTTCCTGAATATATATCAAATCGACAGAACCAACTCCGTCGCACCACAGTTGAAAGCTTTGTTTTTGCTATGTCATATCGAAAGGGAAACTCGAGACGATGGGAAGCGAGAAAATGTTAACATATATATTCATTTATAAAATGTTGTGTAGTGAGTTTCGTTTTTCTCAAATTTAATCTTTTGCAGCATGTGAGAGCACATTGTGAGCGGAGCATTTGCATAGATATTGAAAAATGGTGTGTAGAAAGCACCACTTCTGAAGGTGAAGCCACGAAGGTTCGGGTTTTCGTAAACTCGAAGTAAATTCTGCCGAGTACCGATCGGAAACCACCTTTGACCTCTATATCCTAAATATCATAAAACAACATTATGATCTGACATTTAGAAAATTTCAAGTGGATCCATTTAGCCGGTTTTATATAGCATTGAAAATGCATTGGAAATGTAAAAAATCCGTAGACTGTTGGCCAAAAATCGAAAACTTACTGATGGACAAAATACAGACCTAAAATCACGAAAGCATTTTCCAGTCAGAAGAAGGCAATCAAAGTTATTAAACTAATAAACAAGAAATAATATACTACAGCTCTGTTTCATCAATGAATATAACCAAACGAGAGACGCGCAGAGAGACAAGATGACAACGAGAGTGCCTCTCAACACTTCACTAATGTAGTTACGCTCGGCGTTCCTCTGAAATATAGCAGTTAGCGATGAGGGTCAGATTGGATAGGATGAATGCGATGTGATGTGATTAAACCATCCGCTCTTGTATACTAATGGATTTGCAATGCATAATAAAAATAACCGTAAACATACAAATTCCCAAGTTTCCATCCGCGAAACTCGTAAGCACGAAGCGTCACACACACGACATGCATAATCTGCTGTGTTTATGTGTGTGCAGTCTTTCCCCATCCCGTAAAGCCGTTAATGGCACTAAACCGACTGAGTGAAGTTGATCCGACAAAATGGAAAAGAAGATGCTTTCACTCTCCGTTCCGCTTGTCACTTCATTCATTGAACCGTGAATCCAAGCGCAAGCCGAGGAAAATCTCGAACTTCGCCCCGAGACCGAAGTTAGTGCGGGGAAAGTGAAAAGTTAGCCAATTTTAGGAATCAAAAGGCACTTCATGACTGCAGAATTATCTTTAGATAAGTCTGCAAGCCTGCTTGGTATTCAGGATCTATGTAGAATAATATCTTTTAAGAAAAACACCTCATTAATATACCATACGAGCCTTTCACCATAAAATATCAATGACCCGGCAGGATTACCGGCCATTAGCAAGTTAACCCAGTCGCATAGAAATCATTCATGTGTATATATAGTTCATATTTTATCTTTTGTGCAATGCACAATTCATGAAAAAGACATTCTTTCTCTCATGTCATTTCCCTCTCGATCCTGCAGCTTTCCCCGCACATGTTCAAGAGAATCGCTCTCCGCTTTCACCGGCAGAATCAACGATCACGACTTCGTTCTGAAGTGCTCAATATGTACGCGAAGTACACTCCTGACAAGAGAGTACCTTTACAAGCTCGCAGTAAAAGTCCTTTTTGTCCTTGTGAGCTGTTGCTATCTAAATGTTGAACCAAGAGAAGATAACCCTTTTAGCAAAAGCATGTATGTGTGCGCTCTGTGCCCATACATACCCGTTTTAAAAAAACGTAACTTTTCACCACTTTCCATTCGAAGAGCATCCAATTTTTTTCCTGGCTACTTGTAGCAGCTCTTTCGATCTCTTTTATATTGAGATTTCCATACTGGGNTACCCGTTTTAAAAAAACGTAACTTTTCACCACTTTCCATTCGAAGAGCATCCAATTTTTTTCCTGGCTACTTGTAGCAGCTCTTTCGATCTCTTTTATATTGAGATTTCCATACTGGGACTGACGGAAGTAAATTGAGGGCAAAAAAAAACTTTCACGTTCTTTCACTGTAACCTGTGGTACTAGCACTGAAAATTTTCTTATGGCAGTGTTTTTTCTCGAAACACAGCTTGAGCTATTGTACTATCTAGTATTTTTCTTATACTTAGCTTTCTTATAGTTGCTGGAGGTATAACAAAGTTAATGCACTTACACGGGACTGATAAATTGGAGCGCTTTCTACTCATTTCAAGGAGATCCTCTTTTTAAGAACACTTTTGTGCGTCAACACTAATGTTTCAATGCACGTATTTGCGTTTACGCTTTTGCGGAAGTACTTGTATATGCAGGGAAAATACTAATGTTAAAATCATCTCTTTTCCACTGAGATGCAGTAGTAATATTATTGTTACAAAATTAAGAAGTCTGTGTTAGTATGCTAAAGTTTTTTAAATATTAAACACAGGTTTTTGTACGGTCAAAATATTTGCTTGTATTTCGTCTCGGGAGTAAGAATCGCATTAAAAACGATTCTCAGCCTTTCTGAAGTAAATACGGTTAGTTTTCTAGATCTCACAGGCACCCATGGAGTGCCCCGGGCTACTACTAAATATACGAAATACGAAAATATATCATATATTATTTATTATACATTCAGCTGGCAGAAAAAAAATGTCTAGTGCTTTTGAATGAAGAGGTTGTTTTTTAAAGAAGCTTTTTCACTCTAGCTTAACTTTGAACTTTTTCCCTTTTGGAAATGATCCGATTTTCGTAAGAGAAAAAAGCTTTCCTTTGAAGAATGTATGGAAGTATGCAGATCTTATTACAAACTTGAAAAGTGTGAACCACTGGTGTGAAAGGGAGATACGAAGAGATGAATGACTAATAAAACTTTTGAAAGTCTGGCAAAGTTTGCCTGATGGTGGGAATAGAAGGTGTGTTTACGCGCAAAAAAGAATTCGTAATTGACTTTGCCCTTCTTGGAAAACCTCAATGATGGTGATCGATATGTGTACGAAAGTGTATTGGAATTTCAGCAGAAGAAAATTGCAAGTTGCTGGTGTATAATAGTTGGCAAGTATTCGTATTCGAGCTAATTTCAAATTTCTACACATAAGTAGGTACGTGTTGTTCGACGGTAGGTTCAGAACGGTAGTATAAGATCACAAATTACTCCCACGTATCCACATGCACTTCGTTGGTTGAACCTGGAGTAAGTTTTAAGTGTCACGAGTATTAAATTTTAGTGATGCATGGGTGGAAAATAGTGTCAAGTCAATCATCTTGGATGACGTTGTGTCCTAAACTTATTTTTATTATTTACTACGCGGCAAAGCTTGATTAAGTTATGATATTTCATCTACGGATACAATCATTGGAAAAAATTCACCATCTTACCTTTCCAGACTGATTACATAAAATCGGATGAATAAAAATATGTACATAATCAAATAAATTGTGAACGAGTGAGCTACCCCTTGCGGATACGACAGTTCTTCAGAAAAAGCAGTTCATAGTTCACACACGCTGCATGGTATTAACTGTTACGCAGTGGAAGCACAAGCATTTTACTCCATGTGCTTCAAAACCTAATCGTAAAAGCACACAGAGAAATCTTCTTAAAAGTTTAAAAATCCGTAACAAAGTTTCTACGATAAAGTCTGAAGGAAAGTTTTTCTACCATTAGTACTTAGTACCGTACAATAAGTGGTAATCCGATTACCTCTGTAAAAAAGCAGATACGCCCAGCAATGCTAAATGAGTGTATTTACCTGGGAGACCCTTTCAAACCCACAAAAGTGTCTCCAGTCGCGTTAATGGAATCGGATAGTGCTGCCTAAATGTGTTCATTATTCCAGCTTCCAGTCTTTCAATTGAAAAATCATCTGGCATCAATCGACGTGTTTCACATGTTAAAAATCTGAGGAGCGATGGAGACTTTTAATAATGAATAGACAAAATATTTCATAACTTTGTGTTCTCCCTATATCCTTCCACGATTTGTCCTGACATTGAATTATATAAGACATAAGCTACCCAGAAGTTGAGCACTATGTTTTTTTATGCACCTCATTTTTCCAATTTTTTTGCAAAAAAGGGACATTGCGGAATGCTGCAGGGTTTTTATC
>JAHZMW010004749.1:0-11700 GCA_027743745.1 Alloscopus bannaensis
CATGGGAAATACGGTCACTTTGGATTTGGTCATTTTCGCAATAGGTTTGGACAGGAAAGTTCTTGGGGACATAACCTAAAGATTATATATTTGTGAACCCTTTGTCATTGTTGAGGGGTTGCGTGTTGAATGACGACATGACAAACACAAACACATTATTATTTGCCCAGAAAAAGTCTTCCCTGTTCACACATTTGTGTGAAATGGTTTGCTCAAAAACGTTTTTACTGAAATGTGAATGAAACGCCTAGGCTGAAGTCATAACCTATAAATAAACATGACTCTGATTTGGAGCAGAAAGCCAAAGGTAAAAAATCGTTTCCGCTTGGTGTTGCAATGCTTTTTTACCCCCATTGTGTTGGTTTAGCGGAGGGATTTCTTTGGTGCTAAAAGTGAATCTTTTCAAGGACAACAGCAACATGTGAATTTCCGTGTTTATTTGCTGCTCAAACAATATTTGTAGTGCGCAAATATTCTCGTAGCATATTATACGTTATGACGGGTATTTGACGCTGTGTTACAATTTGAATGCAATGAAAATGATTAGAGACACTGTAAACTGTCGTTTATGTCTTCTGCTTTAATTTTAAGTACCTACATTTAGTATGACTTGAAAATTTAGCACCTTTCAGCAGTTTGCTTGACCAAGTCATTAAACCCTTGTGATGTGTGTCAAATACTGTCTAAACTTCCTCCCAATAAGCTCACTATTACATATGTTGTAAAAACTAATCTGCCTCACATTACAACACGGTTTTACAATAGAGTAAGAACAGCGGACATTTAAAGCGATCAAATTCATACTGTAATCTTGGAACTTGAAATTAAATTCCATCTCACACGCCGAACTGTATGGCTGAACACTTTAAAAAGTTGTCTCAACAATTGTATGACGTGATGGAGTTGCATCCTTCGGTCACGCAAATTGCATCTCATAACTTAATTGACCAGAGGATTTGATGATCACGTACTCGAAATGAAGAGTGTACGGGAATTAGTCAAATGGGGAAGTACCAAAAATATTAAAACACGGAAGATGCGTGCATGTGTAATGTGCTGCTGTGTTATATGTTGATATTTCATTTTTGTTGTATAATAATAAATCACATCCCATTTCTTCTGCAGCAACCACGCTAGTTGCATGATGCACAATGGGTAAATTGCAGAATACGGCATGTAGCATGTAGGATGATGACAGCCTCGTTCGTGCACCTAACATTGACTGCAATGTAATAAGACAGGGCGTGAAAAGTGAGATGAGACGTGGCAACAAAATCCTCAAGCGTTTGTAATTGTAAAAACGAATCCCTTTTTTATACATTTTCCGTTCTCGCACGTAAACACAACTGCAGACATAAACAACATCGTACTATAATCTCATTGCGGGTGATGCACTCTTATAAAATAGTTTTTTTGCTCTCCTTTTATACTCTTTTTACACGCGCACCGCACCACGTAACACGGCATTGAGTATTGCATGACAAGTTTTACAGATCTCTCGGCTCCTGCATGCACAACCAGCGTATCGCATTCAATCAGAGTGATTGTTGGTGTTGTGCTCTATTGTTTCCCTTTTTATGTTTTTGCTTGTATTTTTACACCCTTTCCTCCGGCATGTTCACGTCATTCCATTTGTAAATTAGCTTCAGGGCTCGATCCGTCCGATGTAATACGGATAGAGACGCACGACGTTTGCATCTTGAGATTGAAAAATTTCTCATTTCGCCATCTTTCTCATCTCGAAAGTGTGTGGAAGTGTGCGCACTTCATTAGGTTCGAATATGGCCGTGGTGAGCATCACACTTGAGGTAATATATTTGTCTTAATCAATTCTGCTGCAATACTTTGAAGGATTACGATTAAGGCGAGATGAGAAACTATCTGAAAAATCACATCTCTCTCTCTGTGAGTGGAAGGAACTTTCTTCGCGAAACCTGACACCGCATGCATCCATTATGGTTTCTAGCAATGTCAACATTAATAAAACTGTACGTGTGCATATTTTGCATGACCCACTTTATTGCAGAGTTTTCTTTGTTTTGCGAAGTTCAACTGAAATTGAAAACGGTATTGCACATTTCGAGACACGATAGAGCGGGCTCAGATGTATCGATATTGTCTAATTAGATTCATTGTGAGTAAACAGACAAGCACGTCATTCATTGTTGTAGGTTTAGTTGAGTTTGGGCATGGGTACTCAGAGCATGTCTGACCCAGTTTACGAATTTCATCAAAGTAATATATCTGTCCCGATGACCGATGAAACTGGCTTAAATTCCGCGTTCTTTCAATGAGTTCGAGGAACTGCGTTGAATCCTGATGCGGTATTGATGAGATTTGCAGTAAAATATGAAAATTTGCAAGAAGAAAGCTTGAACATTCATACGTGTTTTTGCGAATCCAATTCAAAGTAATCGTAATGACAATGCTTGAATGTTTACGCTTTTGCTAACTAAAGGTGAACATGTGGAATGCCGTCTCATTCGGGCATCAAAAACAAATTGAACCAAAAAATACGCGTTTTTATATTTAATCTCATTACCAAAAGCCAGTATATCTGTCATCGTTCGCAGTAGGAATGACAATGCTGCCTTTGTCTAGCAAACAGCGTACTTATGGGAAAGCAGTTAAGATGTTCAACAAGGAAAAAGTCAATCACTGAATTAAAAATTAGAAGTTTGACTTACTGCGTAAGGTGACTCAAGCCAAGGAAAATCTTTATAAAGCATTCAATGGTGAAATCTACCACTTGGTCGCACAGCGGGGTTGATCTTTTTTCTTTCAACCTGATTGGCTTTACTAAAGATAAATCTCATTACCACAATTCTATTTATGCATTTCAGGTTACAGAGTCAACACGGTTTCATCAGAGCAGTACAGACCAGAACTTGTGTTTCATTTTTGTTGTCAATGTATGCAAAATGATCCATATGGCCCCTGCAGAGACGTAATTGGAAACATAGGCTTGGTAGGCACGACAGTAGTTTTTAAAGACGTAAAAATCATTTTCTGTTCTCTTCGTCAGTCATTCCATTCTCCCTTTGTTGTGTGGTTGCACAGCAGATCATATTACGTTGGCACTTTGCAGCAAATTCCGTTATTTTGTAAACGACAAACCCATTCTTTGTTCGCGTCTTTGTAAGTAAATCAAAGAGTAAACGAGGCAACTACTTTATTTTACATGTTTTCGGGTCTTACTCAAAATGATCTCTGAATATTTGAAATATATCAGCGACTACGGGTGGGTGCTTAAAATTGCTTACAAAGTCAAACATATAATTTTGGTTTTAATACTTCATCAGTCATTCGATTCCCCCTTTGTTGTGTGGTTGCACAGCAGATCATATTACGTTGGCACTTTGCAGCAAATTCCGTTATTTTGTAAACGACAAACCCATTCTTTGTTCACGTCTCTGTAAGAAAAGTAAATCAAAGAGTAACGAGGCAACTACTTTATTTTCCATGTTTTCGGGTCTTACTCAAAATGATCTCTGAATATTTGAAATATATCAGCGACTACGGGTGGGTGCTTAAAATTGCTTACAAAGTCAAACATATAATTTTGGTTTTAATGACTTCAAGGGATTTACGAGAACTTTGTATTTCCGAAGAAGGAGCTAAACAGAGGTAAACTTTGCACTTGTTTTTTCTTCGACGAGCGAGAGTCAAAGGATGCAAATTTTTATGCAACTGTTGCATGCACTCGCATCCCAACCGCGTATTCATGCTAATCCATTCAGAATTTTTACGAGTGCATTCTTCTGATCCCGGTGAACTCACACTACTCTGCAGTTGGGTGGAAAAGTTCAATTGTCGTAAGTCTTGTAAGGTCACGAGTTCATATTGCATATAGGTTTTAAACCTACAGTTATACAGCATTCTTGAGTGTCGCTGTTGTAATAAGAACCGAATTTTTGCAGATTCAAAGAAGATGAATAGACTCCGTCTCAGAACGTTATGACATGTATACTTTATCTGTGAGCGTAAAAAGAGTTCGCAAACGAGTGCATTCTTCTGATCCCGGTGAACTCACACTACTCTGCAGTTGGGTGAAAAAGTTCAATTGTCGTAAGTCTTGTAAGGTCACGAGTTCATATTGCATATAGGTTTTAAACGGCTACAGCTAAGCGGCATTCTTGTGTGTCGCTGTTGTAATAAGAACCGAATTTTTTAGATTCAAAGAAGATGAATAGACTCCGTCTCAGAACGTTATGACATGTATACTTTATCTGTGAGCGTAAAAAGAGTTCGCAACTCCCCTCGATACTTCATAGTGCATATATCCTATCACTTTCAAAGACAAGATAAACACAAAAAATGTAGGTTTTAGGTTTGACATTCATTCTTCTTGCAACTCTTCAAAAATGTTTTCAAGACGAATCAGGTACACAGTTTAAGTGGTGTGTACACGGTTGTACGCGTAAAAAGCGTCTTCTGTCTTAAAATTGTTGTAATCCTAGCTTTAAAGAGTTTTGTTTCACCCCTTTTTTCGAAATGAATCTTGTATGCCTCTAGCGAAACGGCAGTAGATAAGACTTCGAGCTAAAAGATTGACATATTTAGCTTTTCTTCAGCGGAACAACTGAGCATCAACATTGAAATATTGCTGGTTTATCAATCATTTTGCATAAAGATTTGTTTGACAGACATTGTCTCCTTTTTGCCTGACATGACTGCCCAGAGACCTTGTTTTGTTGAGAAACCTTCATTGTTTTGCACTTCTTCGTGCAAGCGCACTCTTGTAATCAGCAAGTCAGGATGAATGAAGAAAGGAGGACTGCGTAAGCTGATAATGATATTTTGATGTTGAACCGCCTGCTTCGTTCCTCCTCCTAAAAGAGTTTTATGACAGAGAAGAAACATCATTTTATAATTGCAAGGATTTCCGTAGTTTGTTTTTCGAGTTCCTCCCCGAGTCATGTTTAGTATATGGGCCATTTCCCAACCTCTAACAACTCCTCGGAGCCTCCAAAAGACACGTCGTCAACATCATTGGATAAAATGGCCATGATTTCGTATGCATTTTTTCTACATAGTACCTCGATAATTGTATCACAGGTAAATGTCTTCACTGCCGAAACAACATTGCTTCACATCAGTTACGATCATTGAGCCTGGTAACGTGCCATAATTCACAGTGATCACATTCGCCGTACAAAATGACTTTTGCACTTCTGCCCACTAAAGATATGAATCCCGCCCCCGTCGATTCCTCATGCTAATGTAATGTGATAAAAAGGGGTTTTTACGTTTTTCTCAAGAAATTATCATAATATAATTCAGATCAATTCAGAATGATTACTTAGTCCCGCTGGCAGTGGCGGTGGATGTGCAAGAGCTGAAATTCTGAAAGAGGAAAAATACATGGCGGACAGTGTACAGATTCTTTTTCTCTTGTATCAACTGTCCGAAGCGTCATGCGTGAACACGATTTTTTTAAAAAGACTTCAATCCAAAAACTTGAAATTCGAGGAGTGCAAAACGATGGTTTTTTTGTGGATGAGATGCAAGATGGAAAATTTGAGGTCTGTCACGCAGTTTAGCATTTACACAAACCGGCATAAAAACTGCTTGAAAATTACTATCTGCTTTTTACACAAATCGAACGATGAAGTGTACAGCAAAAGGATTTCCGTTTGAATCAGATAAAACGTCAGGTTTCGTGTGAAATACACAAACTTTTTAAGTTATTGTTGTTAACGGTAGATGTTGAAGTACTTGAAGGAAATGTGACATGGTACACATTTAGTGATAGCAGACACTTTTTGTTCGTGCAATTTCGTAAATCGTTTTCTTCTTGGAACTTGAAGCAAAATTTCATCCCTTTAATTTTAATATCAACATGAACAGATTGAAAATCAAAGGTATTATTAAAGCACAAGTTTAGATATCGGTTGCCACCATTTTAACGGAATTGCCAATTCAAAATTATTGTTGTACAGGGATGGCCACATGTGCAGCACAAATTGCTACTTACACTTTCAATGCTCGTTTGCTTTAATCATCATTACAAGTTCATCAAACCAAAAGTTCAACTTTGAGGGTAATTGGAATTTGAAGTTTCAGTGAGCAGAGAGAGAGAGAGAGAGTCAATGAAATAACACAGTAATTCACAGCTTTTGCAAATTATCTTCAGGAAAGAATGGAAATAAATGAAAGTATAAAGACAGCGAAACGAGATTATTTCGTAGAAAATGAGAGCTCGTGTGCTCACTGTTGTAGATGACACTGAAGTGCGTAAAACTACAATATTATGCTTCCCTTGGTGGTTTTCTTTTCAGTCATGTACATTATCGTTTGATGGGAGATAGTGGCTCTTCAGGTTTTTAGTGCTCTGACATAGTTTCGTATTTCAGGAGACTGCAATAAATCGATCATGAAAGTGCTTCTGCAAATCGGAGTGAAATTGATCTTGTATGTGTGCAGATTGCTTATAAGCTTATGCCTCTCGATATTAGCTCATTATGTTCCTTTTACTACTATAAAACGCGACGTATGAGAGCCTTAAGATATGATCAGAAAGGAAGGAAAAGCGTGCTTGCATGTCAGCAAGCGAATATGAGCGAATGAGCACTTATCTAGGAAACCTCGCTACTTCCTCACTAATTTGTGAAGACTCGATAGGTTTCAGAGAAAAAAATTCATATGCCTTAACAAGCCACTCCAGTTGATAAACGGTACAGACTTCTTTTCGATCCTTTAGCAATTATTTGAGTTCACGGTACATATGAGACATGAAAGCCAATTAGCATCGTCCTGCTACTTTTCTATAAGTAATTCTTGACATTAATGACTGTTTTTTTTTGTAATTGACACTTCAGAGACTACATTGAAAATGAAATATGAAGCCAAGGTGCTTGAGCCTCACACTTGTTTTTATGTGCGTTTCAAATGTACATGTTACGTGGCTGTTCATTGACTAAGAACCGCTAGTTAGTATTGTTTTCGTCATCAAATTGTAATAAACGATTTTATTGCAGTGGTTACGTACTAATGACTATGTCACTTAAATAAAAGTTACAATTAATATTGGTAGCAAAAAACAAAATTTTGTCGTGCTTTCACTTCACCACTTTCTCGTTACCTCCTCGTTACACGCATAAAATAGCATGTGGCCTGCCCCGTTCGATTAGTTGTTATTGCACTTAGCATATTATTAGTCCATCAACAACAGTAACCACTTGTGTCTTCCACGTGGATAACGTTCGTGAAGTTGGAACGGGACATATTGTCTATGGCATATTTTTGTACTCAATAATCAGCTCATTTGAAATTCCGAAGATAGATCGCTTCGAGGTGGTGTCAAACCGGCACTCCCACTTTTAAACAGAATCATAAATTCATCGATGAGAGTATGTAAACCTTTTTGCATACTCTTTCTGATCTTTCAGAAGCTGTTCTACGGCTGCTAATGAACTTCGCCTTTCTTTAGAATGAGGAGGGCTTCCTCTGTGCTTCGTTTGACATGTGTCTTGGCTCTGCTAAGTGTTGTCTGCAGTGTCTCTCATTAATCGTGTGGTGGTGGGGCTTGCATGCATTTATCCGACTCCTTTGATATTGAGCCGCAACACATGACCATGAACTCGCATGGCAAATTGATATGAAGTGACGGGAAGTAGGTATGATTGATTTGTTTCGGTTATTGCCTACTCAAATGTATATATTGCACTTAGCCAACTGACGCTTTCTAAAGGCACCCTGATATATATATGGACTTGCAATAAATTCGCAATAAAATGTTATCGGTAATGTAACAATATGCCACCCGTGTCAACTAATTGTTTCTGGTATATACAGTTGATGAAACAACAGACTTGAGAATCACCAGTAAACCGAACATTATGACATTTTCATCAGACGAAAAATAATTTTATTATTGCAAAGTTGCCTGTGCTAATCTTCAGCTTCAGACGCTTTAATTGTTTTTTCCCCGCAAAGCTTGTTCGTAGGTACAAAATCATTGCTGAACGAGACATTGTACGGCGTGAGACAAACTTGTTCAGTGTCAAACTTGTCAGACATGTTTGAATTTTAAATCACGCCGTGAGTATTTAAATGCATGACATTGTTTTGTGTCAGAAACAGAATGCAAAATGCGACGAGTGCATTCATTCACGGATTCATTCATATATTTGATAATTAAATTAAGCGCCGCACCGTCTAGTGTTTATACTGCTAGTCATTTTGAATGGTTTACGTTTTAATAAACAAACTCAAGCATGAAACATTGTATGCACAGAAATTTAGTGCAATACTTCAGATAATTATAGACAAATGTAGGTGTATTTGTCTCAAAACGCTCTACTGCAACACGAATGTGTTCGAAAAACGGTGATGCGTAGCTAATTACACAGGTCTGCGTGATGCATTTGAAACTTATTATAACGCATTTAAGCCAAAGAAGCAGAAAATCGTAGATACCTATGAATGGTGGTAAAAGTATCATCACTGTAACTTCACAATAGCTTCATTCACACACGATCATTACTCACTCACCATCTTCCATTCTGCCTCTCAAACATTGCTCAACGCTTCACCAGTGTGAACATTATGGACAAAAAGTGTGGAGTGAAATATATTGCAACGGGGCTTTTATTTATAATGTGCATGCAATATGCATTGTTGTGATACAAACCGTAATGCATAACGTAATCAGGAAGAAAAGTGAAGCAGAAGAGTAAAGACATTGTTGTGATACAAACCGTAATGCATAACGTAATCAGGAAGAAAAGTGAAGCAGAAGAGTAGAGCACCTGTAACCTTCATGGATACAACATTTTTGTCTACTCGTCCACATTCCATTTAGTTCAAATTAAAAATGAAACTCGACTGATTCACCTTCGTGTTTATTTTTGAGGATTTTGGAATCCCACTGGAGTGTATCAGGATGTGTATCACTGCCACTCTTAATCCCGTTTCAATTGAAGGACAGGTGACCTAGGGATGTTTCTCATTTTTTCCCCGTATCCAATTTCTCTGCAACTCACAGAAGCGAGTGAGGTGTAAAAGGGAGTGAAGCACTTCGGAGAGCAACTTTGTTGCTTCAAAAACCTTCCCCATCGCTGACGGCACTTGCATTCAGTGCTGCTGCCGTGTGCTTTGCATGTTGAAGATTCCTATCTGAAGTTCACCCCTTCTTGAGTGGTTTTTGTGAGTGTAGCTCATCACTACATGGACGACTAGCATTGCCAGGCAGTTTCTTGTGCGGAGGGATTGTGCATAGTGTGCATTCTACAGAGGAGCGATCTCTCAACATTAGCTACTCGCAGCCGCAGCAACTGACTTACCCTCCGTATAAGTTCATACACTTCATATTTCAGATATTACGTACGACGGGTTGATTCCATCAGGAAAACTGCACACTTGTGCATTCTCCACTATTACTTACATTTATGGCAAGAATTATTATGAATGTGTGTGTGCATTGTGTTGTAGTGGCAGGGCAGCCTTCTTCTTTTGTAAATGGTTTTTTGTTACAAACGGACAGACGGATTGGAGGGATGACGGTGAGGGACCTATGTAGCCGTGATAGTAACCAGTGCGCAATGTGATATGATGAATTCTGTGAGTACTGGTTAGCTCCTATGTGTGTAAACACACATCTCGTAGAACGTGTGCAAGGTATATATGTGGCAATAGCAATAAAACTGAATACCTACTTGGGCTCCCCGTAAATGATGTTAGAATCCCAATACCCTTTCAGCTCTGCAAACCAGTCCATGCATATGTACACGCAATAACATCCATTATCCTTAACACTTCGTTCGTACAGTGCTGGCAATAATGGTTTCGCATTGCACAGTTTAGTTTACATTGGAGTAATCGCCGCCTGGCTGGCAAGAAACAAAAGTGACGGTGTGTGCGTGTGCCGTTTTTTGAAAAAGTTGAATTCAATTTCGATGTCAGAGTGGTGTAATTTTTGAAAGTCTGGAATACGTGCTAGTGAGCATTGGAGTGACACATTAGTGATTTGGAGGTCCTTTTGGGTAAGTTACAGGAACTGAATCAGTTCTATTAAGGTATTTTAGAGTACGACATGAATGAATCACGTTAGGCATTCCAAGGTACCTTTCAGGGTCATTTATTTGTGAGTGACGACGGTGAAGAGTTATGTGATAAAATAGTGTATTCGTGCTACGATTAGGCTGCTAAATTTACATATATCATGTACATGAGCATGTGAATCACTGTGCATGTGCGTTGTGACGCAAACGTTAAGTTGATCTCGTTATATTAGTATTAAGATTGATTGTGGTGAAGAAATTATTAAAATTGGTAAAATAGGAGTTAATTTTTAAGGAATGAATGGAATCGGTTTTTAAACTGACGTAGATGGCCATTGGTAAAATGAAGGAATGAAATGCAACCTGGACTTCTGAAAGCATGTTTCAAGCAGTGAGTGTGGTAACGTCACTTGTATTGTTTTATCAAAGGACCAGAAGCAACACATTTATTCCAGCAATAGTAATTACATCCACACCTTATGCGGAAGAAAGTAGATTGATTACCTGCCAACATAATTTCTTTAAAATCTGCTTTCTTTCACGTTTTCTGCCCCGAACGTGAGACGGGGTAAACACGAAGGACATTTTGTGCGACCGTCCGTTGCTTGTCCCCAAGCAAATAACCCGTAGGAAAACAGTATCACGACACGCACCCTCGTGAATCCGTATTTATATCTACGTGCACATTGTACGTAATAAATCGCAAGCAGATATTCAAGTTCAGGGTTGAAAGCTTGCTGGATAAACTACACAGTGGTGTGCTTTGTGTTCTGTGGTTGTGTGTAGATATATGGCGTTGACACCGGAGCCTTTTCCACGGAACTGCCGAACCGGGCATTTCTTGGAAAGGCAGCGTGTGTTTACTCATGCTGAAAGTTTTATCATGCAGCTGAGTCGGCGAACGACTCGCAAATGAGATAGCCTGGAAGAGGGTTTCGTTCTTTCTACCTTTTCTCCACCAACTGCCGATTTCATTATAAATACATGAACCCATTCTTCTCTGCCTTCCTTTTCTCGGTGATGATGATATTGTGGCTGCACACAGTCAAACTTTCCTTTTCGCTTTCATGCGGGTTGCTGCTCACATTTGTCATGGGTCTGATGGAGGGGTGTCACTCCAGTAGTTATAACGTCCAAGTGTTTTGCCAGGATATATTATGGAGTTTGGTCATGAGATGTATTCGAATATGGGGATGAATTCGAGTGGGATTATAGATCAGTGGAAGCCTGCCACTGGAAGAAAAGGAGGAAAAGGAAATTGCTCAATCAAATCAATTTTATTACTATGCATGAGTCATTGCAGAAGTGTGTGGACTAATGCAGTTCCTTCGTACATGCTCCCTCCTGGCTTTTGGAATTATTGAGGGGAAAATGATAGGAATGTGTTATCCACCCGGAATCTTAATGAAAAGAAGGTGGAGCACGGGTTTCTACTGCCAAAAAATGTCCCAAAATCATTTAGTCGAAGGCAAACGCATATGTAAGTATTTTTACTTCGGCTGATCGTACACTATTGATTTTTAAGAACCAAATTGTAGTTGAAAATATATTCAACAAGATTTAGAAACAAATATTATTGCATATTGTATCTGAATGAGAGGCAACAGACATAAAAGACTAACGAGTTTAATTAGTCTCATCTTTTTTTTAAAAATTGGACAAAATAGTATAATATACATAAATAGTTTGGCGAGGC